>ML660200.1:63791348-63811678 GCA_007570785.1 Antilocapra americana | reverse complement strand
CTGGAAGCATTCCCCCTGAAATCAGGGACAAGACAAGGGTGCCCACTCTCACCACTACTATTCAACATAGTTTTGGAAGTTTTGGCCACAGCAATCAGAGCAGATAAAGAAATCAAAGGAATACAGATTGGAAAAGAAGAAGTAAAACTCTCTCTGTTTGCTGATGACATGATCCTCTATATTGAAAACCCTAAAGACTCTACGAGAAAATTACTAGAGCTAATCAGTGAATATAGCAAAGTTTCAGGATACAAAATCAACACACAGAAATCCCTGGCATTCCTATACACTAACAGTGAGAAATCAGAAAGAGAAATTAAGGAAACAATCCCATTCACCATCGAAACAAAAAGAATAAAATACTTAGGAGTATTTCTACCTAAAGAATCAAAAGACTTGTATATAGAAAACTATAGAACACTGATGAAAGAAATCAAGGAGGACACAAACAGATGGAGAAATGTACCGTGCTCATGGATTGGAAGAATCAATATAGTGAAAATGAGTATACTACCTAAAGCAATCTATAGATTCAATGCAATTCCTATCAAGCTACCAGAGGTCTTCTTCAAAGAATTAGAACAAATAATTTCTCAATTTGTATGGAAATACAAAAAACCTCGTATAGCCAAAGCAATCTTGAGAAAGAAGAATGGAACTGGCGGAATCAACCTACCTGACTTTAGGCTATACTACAAATCCACAGTCATTAAGACAGTATGGTACTGGCACAAAGACAGAAACATAGATCAATGGAACAGAATAGAAAGCCCAGAGATAAATCCACGCATCTATGGACACCTTATCTTTGACAAAGGAGGCAAGAATATACAATGGAGAAAAGACAACCTCTTTAACAAGTGGTGCTGGGAAAACTGGACAGCCACTTGTAAAAGAATGAAACTAGATCACTTTCTAACACCATACACAAAGATAAACTCAAAATGGATCAAAGATCTAAGCATAAGACCAGAAACTATAAAACTCCTAGAGGATAACATAGGCAAAACACTCTCTGCCATAACCCAAAGCGGGATACTCCATGACCCACCTCCCAGAATATTGGAAATAAAAGCACGAATAAACAAATGGGACCTAATTAAAATTAAAAGCTTCTGCACAAGAAAGGAAACAATAAGCAAGGTGAAAAGAGCCTAAATCACCTCTTTAAAAACGCTTTCTCCAAATATAATCACATCTTGAGGTACTGAAGGCAGGATTTCAACATATGAATTTGTGGGGAGGCAGGTCACAATTTAACCCATAATAATCTATCATCAAACTTATTTGATTTTTTTTCTTTAAATAAATCCCTCTTGAATCCACACACTAATCTCCATGCTAATCCAAGCTACCACTGTCTCTTGCCCAGAGCAAGCGGCAGCATATAAGATGCCTCCCAAGGATCTCTGCCCCCAAGTATTCATGTGCATGTTTCATAGCCTTCTCTTGGAGTTATAAAAGTGAAAATATTAGTTGCTCAGTTGTGTTTGACTCTTTGCAATCCCATGGACGGTTTCCCATCAGGCTCCTTTGTCCATGACATTCTCCAGGCAAAAATACTGGAGTGGGTAGTCACTCTCTTCTCTAGGGGATCTTCCTGACCCAGAAATTGACCATGGATCTCTGGGTCAGGAAGATCCCCTGGGATTATATTTGGTAACTAATGAATATCACTTCAGAGACTGGATTGCCAAACAACTTAGGCTTGCATCTTGCTCTCATTCTCTTGCTCTCTCAATTGCTCATGCTGATGAAAGCCAGTTGCCATATTGTTGCAAGGAACCCAAGTGGCAAGGATCTGAGGGATAGCTCTGGCCAAGAGCCAGCAAGGAAACAGAGGCTCTTATGCAGTGAGGAATTAAATCCTGCCAACAACCATTTGAGTGAGCTTGAAAGTGGATCCACCTCCAGTTTAGCCTTGAGACTGTCATTCCAGATGGCACCTTGATTATGATCTTGTGAGAAAGCTAGAACCAGAGAACTCAACTATACTAGCTTCATGAGCCATAGAATCTGTGAGGAAATAGATGTTTACTTTTTAAGACATTATAATTTAGTTGTTGTTGTTGAGTTTCTAACTGTGTCCAACTCTTTGTGACCCCATGGTCTGCAGCACACCAGGTCTCCCTGTCTCTCATCATCTCTGAAAGTTTGCCCAACTTCATGCCCATTGCTTCAGTGATGCCATCCAGCCATCTTATCCTCTGATGCTGTCTTCTCCTTCTGCCCTCTGTCTTTCTTGGCATCAGGGACTTTTCCAATGAGTCATCTATTCACATCAGATACCAAATACTGGAATTTCAGTTTCAATATCAGTCCTTCCAACAAGTTTTCAGTGTTGATTTCTTGTGTACTTTGGTACACAGTTATAAATAACCAACACATCTAGTGACTGCTCTAGTCTATTATCTACATCCAATCTAGCTTCCTTCAATCACTTCATCATATGATGGTCAAAGCAATCTTTTCATAACCCATTTTCCATTTAAAATCAACCAATTTTCAATTTAAATACCTCGAAAGCTTTCCATTGACTTCAAACTAACTGCTCAACCTGGTAAACAAAACCCTTCATAGACTGCCTCCTCTCACAATGCCCAGACTCACTTCACATTCAGCTTTGCTCTCTGCCCAGCCGTAATGAAGTTCGTTAGTCCCTTTGTGCTCACAATACATATCCCATTACAGTCCCTTTTATAAATGTGATTTCCTCTGCCTAACAGGTTAAGCAATTTTTTTTGCAATTAATTACCACTTATTGTCTTTCAGATTTCAGTGCAAAACCTCATTTCCTTGAGAAGTCCAGCCTCTCCAGATCAAGTCTCCTTCATCACATTTCACAGAGGACATTCTTCTACTAGAATGCAAGCTATATGAGAGTAAGGACCTTATCTGGTTTTCCTCAACATGGTATCTACCATGACTGGTCCATAGTACATAGGCACGAAATAAAATGTGTTAAGCAAACAAACAGAATGTTAAATACCATTCATTTAGTTCTATTGCTTTTTGTAGATTTCCCAGCCAACAGCTTTACTTGTTGGGACTTTGCAAGTTCAAAGTTGTATGGTGCTCCTACCTCCTACAGCCTGAATTTCTGCCAAGTGTTTATGAGACTAAGTTATCTTTTTAGTACCAGACTTATTTACGGACAGACTGCAAAAACCATTTCTTAATTTATAATGCATTTTAACTCTTCTGCAAGGAGTCAGACAGGACTAGGCAACTGAACAGCAACAACAGCAACCCTTCCGGATTGATGGCAAAACCATAATGGACTGAAAGGACAAAATTTGGCATTTGATATGGAATTTATCTGGCTCAAAACATTTATCAAAGAAATTAAAGTTATTAAAGATTTTTTAATTTGAAAATCTATTTTACACAGCTGGGCAACAGATGTATATATGTCATAGTCTTATAGGGGAAGAAGAGAATGTTTGCTTTGTCATCATATTGTTTTGAGTGGAAAAATTTTCAAACATTAGCTAGCATCATGCATTCCATCTGGATGTTATGGCAACCAATATTGCCTATGTGTCACATTTTTTGTGTGTGCAAATCATGAAATTTCTTTGATACATTTTTCTTACCATTTGTGTGTACCTAAATTTGGGCAGTTATACTTCCAGCACATTAAAACTATAGGCAAATATTTATTCCGAGTGAAACGAGATTCTCATCATGTTTATTAACTACTTGGTGGTAGTTAAATGAAAACTTCATTTAAATGTGTCTAGTTTTTCAACTCTGGCTTCCTCTCCTATTTTAATATTAGTTGTTTTCACATGCATTTAAATGAAGCTATGTGCAGTGCTGTGCTTAGTCACAGAGTTGTGTCCAGCTTTTGTGACCCTATGGACTGTAGCCTGCAAGGCTCCTCTGTCTGTGGGGATTCTCCAGGCAAGAACACAGGAGTGGGTTGCCATGTCCTCTTCCAAGGGATCTTCCCAATCCAGGGATCCAACCCAGATCTCCCACATTGCCGGCAGATTCTTCCCACCAGGGAAGCCCAAGAATACTGGAGTGGGTAGCCTATCCCTTCTCCAGGGATCTTTCCAACCCAGCAATTAAACCAGGGTCTCTTGCATTGTAGATAGATTCTTTACCAGCTGAGCTGGGTTTTGTTTACCAAATGAAGCTATGCATATAATTTAAGTAAGCTAATTGGACTGAGTGCTATTCCAGTAATCTAATGGCATAGTATTTAGTATTTTCATACAATAGATGCTCATATGCATTGAAAGAATGGTAATAAAGGATAGTAGGGACTGAGATAAACTGGATAATATATGTCTGTTTTAAAGGGAAGATGACATTATTTAAACCCCTAATTTTGGGTTTGGTGTTTCTAAATCTTCTGACTTTTTTCTGGAGAAGTCAGAAATCTGGATTTTATGTCAAACACCCCAGTGTTAAAATAGTCTTTTAAAACTTTGCAAAATGATTCAAATAAAGGAGCTCATATGAAATAAAGGTCCTTTGGCTTTTTTGGTATAGTGACAATATTGTGTATAGGAAAATGCATGGAACTTGGAGATAGACAGATCAGAGTTGAAATTTTGGTACACACAGTGACTTGTATGGCTGGACAGTTACTTTAGCTATTTTGAAATGTTGTGTCCTAATTTTTGAAATGAAAACAATATAGTGGTTTTTTTTAACATCTATAATGGAAATAATCAATAAACAGCACTTTTTAAAAATTATGGTAACTAAATTATCTTCTCATTTCCAGTCTCCAGTCTTTAATTATTTGCATCTATACTTCTTCCAATAACCCTAAAGTATGGTGACCACATAATCCTAATTATTCATTTTATCTTGTGCATCCAGCCAACACATTTCACACTTTGATAACAGAAAATAAGTTTTAAGTTGAAGAATGAAACATTCTCTAATTGATGTATCTGGAAGATGCTTTCCTAAGGGGAAACATCTTCAAGTAGTTCTTTTCCTAGGGAGGATGGTGACCTAATGTGTTTTATCATCAATAAGGAATGATCAAGCAGGATGAACAACCTGTGGCTCTAAAGGATAAGGATAAATATGCATGGATGAGGAATACAGGTCTATTAATTGTTAAGTATCAGCTGTAGTTATTGGTAGCACTGGAACTGATTCTGCCAAGGATCCCAAAATAAAAAACCAAAACTTTTATAGGAACCAGGTTGTTTGTCTCATCCTCAAGTTCAACTAGGGTATTCATAGGATCAGGTAGTGAGATAAATCTTTCTATAAACTAGGCTCACCAAACTTTGGGTATTTCATTAAAATTTCAACCAGCTCTTGAGAAATTACAAAATAGCTGCAATTCAAGCACAGATATTAGACAGAAGACCCTTATTAACATAAAAACAGTTACTGGAGACTAAATACAAACTAATATGTTGATCGGCCAGGCCTGTGAAGGTGCTCAAGGTCAGTTCAAATATGTCCAAAATCCAATTCTTGTAGGTGCCAAGGAGACAAAACACTTAGATGACTGGATACATGATTTTATTAAATTGATTCAACATTCAGCAGACACATCCTAAAGTAACTTTGTTATATGTAAAGTGTAAACAGCAAACTCAACAAGTCTAATTAAGAATTCTTAAAGTAAACTAAATTTTAGAAACATTCTGGTTTAATCCCTATATTTTACAGATGGAGAAGCAGAGTCTTAGAAAATTAAAGACTTAATGAAACATCAAATAACTTAGAACCCTACCTCTTATTTTAGTATGCTTTCTGCCATGGTTGAGCTTGTCATATTGATAGAAGAGGGCAAAAGATTAATGGAAACTGGGTCTCCTCCACTACAGGCAGATTCTTTACCATCTGAGCCACCAGGGAAGCTCTGAAAAAAAAATAGCCTTTCCCAAAATGAAAGTGAATCTGAGTCAAAAAAATAAGGTAAACATATAGAGAAAAGAGAAGATGAAAATGAATGAGTGGAAGGACTGGAGAAATGGGGAAAGAAAACCACAATAAGGGGGATAATAAAATTATTATTAACCTGAGGATATATCCACCTCATGATTTGAATGAATCTTCTCAGTCAAAACATGGAACTAAAACAGCTCAAAATAAATGCTATAAACCAAGACACCAGCACAGGAGTTTTCAACTTGTATAGTTTAAACAAGTGCAATATTTTTTTAAGGCCACATGGAAACCACCCAAAATGTACTTGCCATGTTCAGACTTAGACATGATCAATTCAATAAAAAATTATTTTCTTCATCCAGACATTTTCCTTACTTGGTGCCAATCAGCCTACTTGACACAGTTTCAGACCTAGTGAACAGTGTAATAAAACCAAAGTCTTAAAGCCAGTGATTTAAAAAACAAGCTTTGTAGTCAGGATGCCTTGGTTGGACGCCTGACGCTACACCTTTGGTAAATGATTTAACCATTCCCTGATTGCTTTTCTCATCTGAAAAAAATGAAAGTAATAACAATATCCTCACCAGATTTTTTGTGAAGAATAAATAATCTATCTCACATAAATAAATTTGAACAATATTTAGCACATAATGTAGCATTTGTTATTATTTTTATTAATTTTCATGAAAGTGATAATAACTACTAAATATAATATAGCAATAGATCAAAATTTAAAAATACATAATCCATATACCCAAATTAATATAACTGAGGGCATATTTACAAACAATAGCACTAAGGTATAAATGGACAGTTTTAGCATTTTTATTTGGCCTATAAAAATATGATCTTCTTCATGTGTCTGCACCTTGCTAAGTAAGAAGCAAAAAAAAAAAAAAAAAACACTTGACTGTCTAATTTTTAATCTAATTGGCAAACGCAGTCCCTTTAGTTATTTTAAACAGATTTCCTTCATACCTCCATCCCCAATCCTGTTCTTCTTCAGGACAAAACTTTGGTTTAGTGGCAGAAGACCACAGAAACTTCTGACTTTGATAAGGTAGGGTCCTGAGATCTGCACTGTGTCCTCTGGGTCTTCTGGCTTCTAAATATCTCTAGCTACCTGATATTCATCTGCCAAGCCAACATCTGTGTTAATTGTGTCTTGATCACTCCTGTCTTGACACGAGACACAAAGTCCCCACTGACCGAGTCAGCTTTACTGAAGAACTTATACCTGGCTGTGACACACATTTGACCAGGTGATCCACACATGACCCCTGCCTCCTCCTTGAGAGAGGCTGCGTCAGAAATCTGCCTTTTCAGGTGCTCATCTGCTTCTTTTTTAAAAATTAAAAGAAAAATTTTTATTGAAATATAGTTGTATTAGCTTCAGGTGTATAGAAATGTGATTTGATTATATCTGTATATGCATATATCTGTTTTATTTCAGATTCTTTTCCCTTGTAAGTTGTTCAGTTCAGTTGCTCAGTTATGTCTGACTCTGCGAAGACCCATGGACCAAAGCATGCCAGGCTTCCCTGTCCATCACCAACTTCTGAGCTAGCTCAAACTTATGTCTGTTGAGTTGGTGATGCCATCCAACCATCTCATCCTCTGTCATCCTCTTCTCTTCCTGCCTTCAGTCTTTCCCAGCATCAGGGACCTTTCAATGAGTCAGTTCTTTGCATCAGGTGGCCAAAGTATCAGAGTTTAAGCTTCAACATCAGTCCTTCCAATGAATATTCAGGACTGATTTCTTTAAGGATGGACTGGTTGGATCTCCTTGTAGTCCAAGGGACTCTCAAGAGTCTTCTCCAACACCACAGTTCAAAAACATCATTTCTTGGCACTCAGCTTTCTTTATAATCCAACTCTTACATCCATACATGTCTACTGGAAAAACCATAGCTTTGACTAGATGGACCTTTGTTGGCAAAGTTATGGCTTTGCTTTTAATATATGCTGTCTAGGTTGGTTATAGCTTTTCTTCCAAGAAGCAAGCATCTTTTAATTTTATGGCTGCAGTCACCATCTGCAGCGATTTTGGAGCCGAAGAAAATAAAGTCTCTCACTGTTTCCATTGTTTTCTCATTTATTTGCCGTGAAGTGATGGGACCAGATGCCATGATCTTAGTTTTCGGAATGCTGAGTTTTAACAACTTTTTCATTCTCCTCTTTCACTCATCAAGAGGCTCTTTAGATCCTTTTCACTTTCTGCCATAAGGGTGGTGTCATCTGCATATCTGAGGTTATTGATATTTCTCTTGGCAATCTTGATTCCAGCTTGTGCTTCATCCAGCCTGGCATTTCACATGGTGTACTCTGCATATAAGTTAAATAAGCAGGGTGACAGTATACAGCCTTGACGTACTCCCTTTCCTATTTGGAACCAGTCTGTTGTTCCATGTCCAGTTCTAACTGTTGCTTCTTGACCTGCATACAGATTTCTCAGGAGGCAGGTCAGGTGGTCTGGTATGCCCATCTCTTGTAGAATTGTCCACAGTTTGCTGTGATCCACGCAGTCAAAGGCTTTGGCACAGTCAATAAAGTAGTAGTAGTTGTAGAAATAGGATGAAAGTAGGCTCTATAATGGGGTTAATGGCGACCTCCTCCTAGAGGGCTTGGTCTGCCACACACAGAGCCCCTGCCCCTGTGGCAGGCCACTGCTGACCCTCACCTCTGCAGGAGATAGTCAAACACTCAAAGGCAGGTCTGGCTCCGTCTCTGTGGGATCTCTGGGTCCTGGTGTACACAGGTTTTGTTTGAGCTTTCTGAGCATCTCTGGCAGGTATGGAGTTTGATTCTAAACGTGATTTTCTCCCTCCTTCTATCTTGCTTGGACTTCTCCTTTGCCCTTAGACATGGGTTATCTTTTTTTTTGGTGGGATCCAACATTCTCCTGTCAATGGTTGTTTAGCAGCGAGTTGTAATTTTGGAGTTCTTGCAGGAGAAGATGAGCGCACATCATTCTACTCTGCCATTGTGCCAGATCCGGGATAGCTCTGAGAGAGTGCTCCTGTAAGTTGTTACAAAATAACAAAATATTGAGTGTAGTTTTCTGTGCTACGCAGTAGGTCCTTGTTGGTTACCAATTTTACATATAATAGTGTGTAATATTAATCTCAAACTCCTAACTTATCCCTTCTGTCCCTGCTCTTTTCCTCTTTGGTAACCATAAGTTTGTTTTCTATGTGGCTCTATTTCTGTTTTGTATCTAAGTTTATTTGTATCATTATTTTTTTAGAGTCCACATCTAAGCAATAGTATTTGATATTCGTCTATTTCTGTCTGGTTTACTTAGCATGATAATCTCCAGGTCCATTTGCATCTATTTCTTGCTTCCATCCATTCAAGTCAGAAAGATGAATATCAGGGACTTTTCCGTACAAATACACAAGTTGCTATCAAGTTTATTTTCACCTTACAGAGGCTGTCTAGGAAGCAATTTTACTCCAGAGTCCTTTGTATGGGACATCATAGCAAAAGCATTCTGTCCTTAATTTCTTCTATTTGTGTGTGTGTGTGTGTGTGTGTGTGTGTGTTTAAACACTCTTCTGTCCTGGGGTCAACCAGAGAGTGGGAGACACAAAATGTGACATTTTCCTATACTCCTTTTTTGCTGTTCCCATTCATTTCCCACAATTAAGTCAGGTCGGAAATGGATTCTGTCATTCCTTACGAACAACTCTGAGTAAATCAACCAAGATTTACTTTTGATATTTCAGGGGGAAATATGAGGTGTGTGGGGCATGGAAGGAGATGAAATTTAGAAAATTCTTTCTGTCAACAATACGTTGCTGTAAAATTCCATTTTGAATGTAAGAAGCAATATATTAACACCGTTTTTACATTCTTGCTCTAAAAATCTTAAATATTTCAAGAGATAAGATCAGGTACACAAAAATACAGAAGAGAAAAGAACATCAATTTTTTTTTAAAAAAAAACCATACATTGTATTGAAAGGCTTCCAGATGGAAGTTTGTCAGTTTACCCATGCTTAAATGCCTTCTAGCTAATCACTCTTTCTAGGATCATAGAGTTCTAGAAAACAGCTGCCTGCATTTAGGGCCAGTTCTTTTTTCAAGATGAATGCTATTCTTTGTACCCTGAAAAGAAAATATCTGCATACAGTGATGCTCATCTTGAGGCCAGATGCAAGGAGAATATAATTTTTAAATCCCAGAAAAGTAGTCTAATATTATATATTTATATATATCTATATATATAGTTATAGTTTTATAAGTGGTATGAAAACCCATGGGGAAAGCAAGACTCATTCAATGAAGAGGCAGTAAAATACTGTCTTGCAGGGTCCTCCACAAATAGTTATGCTTCAAAAATTGATGCTAGTCTAATGAATGATTAAGCCACGATTTTGCTGTTGCTATATGGTGTTTCTTTACATAATTCAGTGTTTCAAGAAAGATTTACCAAATTCATGATTGGATAATTTTAAGTAGAGTCATTTATTGTGGATTTACTTTTATAAATAAAGTAATGAAAACTATATTTTAGTTTTATGATTTTACTAAGCATGGATACAAATGGATGTGAGCATCTCCCACTAGCCTCCAGTTTTAAGGGGGTACTGACAAGTACAAACTGATCCATGGAGCAGATTGAATGAAGGCTGGATACAAGCATTTCTATACCATCGAAATATAATATAAAAAATGCTAAAATTGAATGGAAAAAAGAAGGCAGCAAAATATAGGATAAGAAAGGAGTTAGTAAGAAAATACCTAAGTTTGAGCAATTCTTATATGATGTATGATAAGTTACTATGTATCTACTATCCTAAAAAGTTGTTCTAGTAGCCCTGTGTAAAATTGATTAGAGAAGGAAGAATGGAAATAGAAATTTAGAAATCAGACATAGTATTCACTTGAAAATGATAAAGGATTTTCAGTTGTTAGCCTTATGTATTTTTTTGAACTATTATGGTATCTTATAGATTATTTAGTCTTCTTTTTACCCTCCTACTCTAATTGTTGGTTAAATACCTTACTTTTGATTGACAAATTTTGTGTTCTAAAGCATAAAAATATATTTATATATAATTACTTTAGAAGTTTTTATTACTCACATATACAATGAATACATGCAAATAAATTTAAGGTATTATACTAACTTAAAAATTGGATTTGATAAAACTTGGTATGGTTTTATAAGACTGTAGTTGAAATTTTGGAGAGATTAGCTTTCTACAGTTTCTCAGACTGATGTCTTATATTCAGGCACACTAGTGGTTCATTAGGTCATACAATTGTGGGAATAGGTTGCCAAATATTTTTGGTAAAGATACAATTCACGCCACTTGAAAGGGTAAGTGTTATACGGTTGCTTGTGTTCATGTTTTTGATTTTTACTATTGATTATATGTTTGACCAAGCGTTTACCTTAGAATAGATTGTTTTTCAGTATGGAATCACATGTATTATTTTCCAAGTAGGGCTGATTGATGTTAAAATTATTGACAAATACTCTGTGTGAAAAGGAATGTACACATATGATCATAGTTTTTATTTTAATTATCATAGCCTTTTTATTTCAAACATATTTCATATGAAATATAAATCTGTTTGCCCTTTGTTAACTATCATCTAAAATTGTTTCTCAATTCTTTTTTCTCCAAAGGATTTTTCTCAATCTCACATTCACCACACCCATGTCTGGTCTCAAGCAAAAGGAATTCTTTTTTTTTAAAACTAAGTGATTAGGTTGGGAGCTTTCTGGCAGTTAGAATGTATCTTTAGGGTAAGTTCTGATTTTTGGAGTGTTTCTAAGCATAGTGGTGTAGGGTGACTATTAGATATCATTAAAGCAGTCCTTTACATGTAATTTATGGGTATAATACAAAGTTGGAAAAGATTTGTTTAGTTTACAGCATTGTTCTTTTATTGCTTGAAAGGCGCAGCTGTAAAAGAATGAAAGCAATATAATATAATATAAGTGTATTATCTCCTTGTAAATGACAAATTTGAAGATGTGCACTATTTGGCTTTCTTCGTATGTGACTTTGTCTCTAGTCCTTGAACATATTTCCTTTCATTTCAAAATAAAGATAAATTTAATTTAAGGGGAAGAACACAGGCAGGAGCAAATGTTTCATTAGTCAGCAGTTGAAAAAATGATTCTATTCAGTACATTGTCAGAAGAGTCACTCCTGATCTTATCAGCATTATAATAAGAAATAATGTCTGATAATTAAGACAATTAGTTACTCTAAATTGCATTTGAATAGTAACATAATTCAAGTTCCTTCCCAATGAGAAGAAACTCATAGGGAAGAGTTTATTGTATCTATACTATATATATAAACCATTACCCATGGCTGGAGCAAATTCCATGACCACTTTTGGCCTCAATTTGCTCATCAGTAAAATGGAGATAACAACTGTACATAACTCATAGGGTTTTGTTTTGTTTTGATAAGGCCTAAATATAAAGAACTAGAATAGCACCTGGAACATACAATGTACTACTTGAATATTGGGCTTCCCTTGTGGCTAAGCTGGTAAAAAAAATCCACCTGCAATGCAGGAGATCTGAATTAGATCCCTGGGTTGGGAAGATCCCCTGGAGAAGGGAAAGGCTACCATGTATTCTGGCCTAGAGAATTACATGGATTGTATGGTCCATGGGATCACAAAGAGTCGGACATGACGAAGCCACTTTCACTTTCACTTGAGTATTACATCAGGCTTCTCTGGTGGTTCAGGTAGTAAAGAATCTGCCTGCAATGATGGAGACCTGGGTTCAGTCTCTGGGTTGGGAAGATCCCCTGGAGAAGGGGATGGCAACCAACTCTAGTACTTTTGCCTGGAGAATCTCATGAACAGAGGAGCCTGGTGGGTGATACTCCATGGGGTCACAAAGAGTTGGGCATGCTTGAGTGACTTTCACTTCACTTCATTCATTATTGTCAGCCTGTCAGTTGTAATAAATAGGGATTCCTTAGATGCTGTTCATGATGGTTTTTGCTTTGGTTTACCAATGATCAAATAATTAATCTGAGCAACCTATTCCTGGGATATATACCTTATCAAGGATACAGGTGGGTACCACAGCTTCTTCTTTTGTTGTTCATAGAAGAACACTTACTGTTTATGGGTTGGCTTTAGACATGAGATGTGGGGATTCTTTCACATGAGAGGATTCCAGTCTACCTTTGTGCATTTTATGTGAGTGAAAGAGTGTAAGAGTTGTGTGTAAACTAAGACTTCATTCTTTTAGCATAAGGGAATTCTTGCTCAAGAACAACAATGTACCTCCATGACCTCCTTCTTATTGCATTAGTGAGCCTGACCATTTTTGACCAAAGTAAACAATGGAAAGGACTCAATCCTCACTTTATTGAATACTTCCAGGCAGAAGTAACTCAACCATGTTAGCTCTAAACAGATGCAGCAAGACTGCAGAAAACTGGATAAGCTGACTCATATGGTTCTGAGGGTCTCTTTGGCTATGCCATGTTCCTAGTGTATCAAGGTAGGGATTATGCCTGAGTTATGAGAATCTACTGGGGAGAGAGAGGTACCTGAAAAGAGAAAATCTGAGGCCTGGGAACTTTGTTGCATGCTTGTTTCTTTCTTTATATTTATTTATTTATTTTCCTTTACATTATTGTGTTGGTTTTGCCATACATTGACATGAGTCTGCCATGGGTATACATGTGCTCCCCTTCCAGAACCCCCCTCCCACCTCCCTTCTGATTAAGTTATATTTATAGAACCTAAAGATTGAAAAATGCTCGATATGTACTTAAAAACCTTTCTGTAACTTGCTTTTCTCTCCTTAGCTTTTAGTAGGCGTCTTACTTCCAGTTTAGATTTTGGCAGTTGTAAGACTATTGTGTGTGCTTTGTCACTCGGTCATGTCCAATTCTCTGCGACCCCATGGTCTGTAGCTGGCCAGGCTCCTCTGTCCATGGGGATTCTCCAGGCAAGAATACTGGAGTGGGCTTCCATGCCCTCCTCCAGGGGAATCTTCCCATTCCAGGGATTGAACCCAGGTATCCCACATTACAGGCAGATTTTTTACCACCTGAGCCACCAGGGAAGCCCCCAAGACTGTTATCCTCGCTCCTTCAATTGAGACATTAGAAAAGTAGATAAAGATAAAAATTTTAAAAAACACATCATGGAATAGAGAACACAAAAAAACCTTAATAAACTAAAATCCAGAAAGTGACAAGCCCCTTTATAAGAGAGAAGAGTGACGAGATCTCTCATAACTGACATGGGGGGAGAAAAGGAATCCCCCATCAATGGGCATAAGTGAAAAGGAGCCTACCATGATATTTCTAATGTGAGCTAGCATGACGGGTTACATTCCACCAGACCCTGCAACATGAAGCAAATCAGCATTACTGCCAATTCTGTCCTCTGATCTTCACTGAGTGCTACAAATCTGAGTGGAGAAAGAAAGGTGAGGGAGACTCATACAGATGACAGTGTTGGAGCTAAGGAACACTGGAGGAGGAACGGGAAGCTCAGAGAACCCCTGTCTCCTTCTGGCACTCTGAGCTTAGCTCAGAAGTCCTGAGTTGGAACAGGAGTGCTGAGTGAAATCCCTGTAAGACAACTTCTGCCCTTTCAGAATATGGAGTCCTCAGTTGACCTCTGAGGCCAAGGGCAGGGTGGAAGAGTGAGAACAACTTTCCCAAGACCAGAAGCAAGACTGGAGAGCCAAGAGAAATCCTCAGTGACACAAAACATTTTCTGCAGTATGTAAAACAGAGAACGCTCAACTTTAGAAAACATACGCACAACCATGAGGAATAAGCAGAATTTGGGAGCCCATCAGTGCTTAGACTGAAGACCCTGTTGAAGACAAGTTCCAACACTGCCACCGAAACATTTGAATCTACTCGTGAACTGAAGCAAACTAAAGTTGCAACCAAACTCCGACCCAGCTCAACCTAGAGCGCATTGGTTCAGTGTTCATCCTAGAAGCCTGGCAAGAAGGGGTGTGCTCCTACATGAAGAAAAATATTATTTACTTTATTGTATATGTTAATAGCTTTGTAGAGGTATACTTCATATGCCATACAAATAGCTTAAAGTGTACAATGTAATGGCTTCCAGCATATTCATGATATGAAAGTGAAAATGGAAGTCACTCAGTGGTGTCTGACTCTGCAACTTCATGCACTGTATAGTCCATGGAATTCTCCAGGCAAGAATATTGAAGTGGGTAGCCATTCTCTTCTCCAGGAGATTTTCCCAACCCAGGGATTGAACCCAGGTTCCCCACATTGCAAGCAGATTCTTTACCAGCTGAGCCACAAGGGAAGGCCGAGAATACTGGAGTGGGGAGCCTATCCCTACTCCAGAGGATCTTCCCAACCCAGGAATTGAACTGGGGTCTCCTTCATTGCAGGCAGATTCTTTACCAACGGAGCTATGAGGAAAGCACATATTCATGATATGGGTAACCACTGAATGACAAGGAGAACAGTGGCTAGATAAAAAGAGTTCACCACTGGTGAGTGAAGGAGTAATAGTAGGAGATGATATTATTCGTTTTATGGTATTTAAAGGCTCCAACATCTTAAAAAGTCTCTTCAAGAATTATCTACCTTTAGTGTGTTTTGGAAATATATATAATATTCACTTTTATTCAGGTCCATGCTGTACTTCTTAATCTGTGTCTATTTGTGACACCCACCTCAAGCATCTTCTTTTTTTTCTGACATCATCAGGGTGCCCCCTAACCATCAACTCAAAGTGTAGTGAATTTAATGATGGTTTGGCAATAAATGAAAGGACTGCTGTAAAACAACCAAGGAATTTCCAAAGCTTAAATGTCTCTAAGCACTTGGACAAAGTTGTTCACCTTCTGTAACCTCAGTGACTTCATTTGGAAGTGAGGTTAGATTGAGTGGTGCTCAAGTTCCTTAGTATAACTAAAATTCCATTTGAACATTTACCATATAGAGTCGTCCCTAGGTATTCATGGGGGATCGGTTCTAGGAACCCCTGATGGTACCAAAATCTGCAGATGCTTTAGTCCCTCATATAAAATGGTGTAGTATTTTCATATAATCTATAGTTTCCATACACTTACATCATCTCTAGGCTACTTATAATACCTAGTATATTATAAATGCTATATTGTTGTTGTTCAGTTACTCAGTCATGTCTGACTCTTTGTGACCCCATGGACTGTAGCATGCCAGGCTTCCCTGTCCTTCACTATGTCCACTGAATCAGTGATGCCATCCAACCATCTCATCCTCTGTCATCCCCTTCTCCTCCTGCCTTCAATCTTTTCCAGCATCAGGGTTTTTTCCAATGAGTTAGCTCTTCACATCAGGTGGCCAAAATGTTGGAGCTTCAGTATTAGTTTTTCCGATGAAAGTTCAGGGTTAGTTTCCTCCCTGGTGGCTCAGATGGTGAAGAATCAGTGGGAAATGCAAGAGACCCAGGTTTGATCCCTGGCTGGGAAGATACCCTGGAGAAGAGAATGGCAACCCACTCTAGTATTCTTAACTGGAGAAGTCCATGGACAGAGCAGCCTGGCAGGCTAAAGTCCACGAGGTTGTAAAGAGTCAGACATGACTGAATGGCTAAATGCTGTATAATGGTTGTAAATACAATGTAAATGCTGCACGAAATATTTGGTGCACAGGAAAATTCAAGCTTTGCTTTTGTGAACATTCTGGATTTTTTTTTTTTTTTTACTATTCTGATCTGTGGTTGGTTGAATTGACAGACCCACAGATACAGAGGGCCAACTGGTATTCTCTTTAGCAAGTCCAAAAAGTAAGATTGAAACAGAAATTCTTAACATTTCCCCAGGTCTGAGAGATACAGCTTAAAAAATTATGCCTATAAAAGTAAGATTTTTCAAAAAATGCTAATTTGATCCTGGTGTTTATAAATTTGGTCTGAGAAACTAAGAAACTGACAAGTTTAAAGACAAAAATATCAAACAACTAATCCATGTATTAAGTATTTCTCTGTCATTCAAAATCATGGTCCATAAATCAGAGTTCTTTGACTCTGAGAAAAATATTGGCACCATAAAAATGTCATAAATATTTCGTTTTATTTAGAAGTACAGCAAAAGCAGTGCTGAAAAATATAAATTATTTATTGATTGAGGAAAAGCTCATATAATTGTTTCTCAGTGCATCTTCATATGGGCTTCCCAGGTGGCTCAGTGGTAAAGAATCCACCTGCCAATACAGGAAATGCAGAAGATACAAGTTCAGTCGCTGGGTCTGGAAGATCCCCTGGAGTAGGAAATGGCAACCCACTATAGTATTTGTACCTGGAAAATTTTATGGGGAAAAGAGCCTGGTGGGCTAACATCCATGGAGTTGCAAAGAGTTGGACACGACTGAATGGCTGAACATGCCTGCATGCACATCTTCACATGTCCCATTGGCCTAAAGAGAGAATTGTACTCTCACTTAAAGAAAAAAACAGCAGAACAAAATTACTGTTTAATGCAAGGTATACTATGCTAGAGGAAGAAATGGCAACCCACTGCAGGATTCTTGCCTGGAGAATCCCATGGACAGAGGAGCCTGGCAGGCTACAGTCCATGTGGCTGCAAGAATCAGACATGACTTGGCGACTAAACCGCCACCACCATACTATGCTAAGTTCTTTCCCTTTCCAGAGAAAGCCTTCTCACTAGTTCGAAATATACACTTTTCATTTTCTATCCTACGAGTTATAGAGTCAAATGCCTACAGCAGTCAGAAAGGCAACACGGATAAGTTGAGCAGGGTAGGTGAGGATGTAATGAAAGGGTGGACACACACCCTAATAAAGGGAGTGGGGACTACTTACCTTCAACCAGCTGTCATGTATTAAAAATTAGCTAATTGTTCATAAGCCATTTTATTTTCCTTTTGCGTGCACAGATACAATATATTTCCCAACCTTCATTGCCATTAGGTGAGGCATATGGCTGACTTCTGGCTCATGAAACATGAGTGAGAGTGACAAATACCACATCTAGCTCTGGACCATAAAATCCACCATGCACAATTCTCTCGTTTCTTTCTTCTTCCCTCTGCTGAATAGAAATAACTCCAAAGATCTAGAGTAGGGTGAAACTATAAAATAAAACAAATTCTTGCCCTTGATATATCACTCAGTGGAGAGCTGTTCAGAAAAGATACAAGACCAGGAACACCTTTGTTGAACCATTGTTTTGGGAAGAAATAAATGCTAATTGTGTTAAATTATTGAAAGTTTATCCCATTCAGCCTGGCCTGATAAATGTATATTGCCATGCTGCAAAGCAAGCTCAGAGGCTCTATTTCAGTGTCTCAAGACAAACCAGGGATCTGAAGTGTAATAGGAAATCTCCCAGTTATTAAACAGTGACAAATGATTCAAACATTTTAAAAACTTCACTCTGCCTAAGCATTTTATAAACAAGATCTGATTTTCATGCAGTATGTCTAAGCCAGTTTTAGTCATACAGGATCACTCACTATTTCCTGAACATTCCCTGCACATTCCAGACACATATATGGATTCACATTGCTCTCTCAGCCTGGAATGTCTCATCTCTTTCTTCAGAGAAGGCATCCCTAATCCTGTAGTTAGCATGAATGATTAAGTCTTTATTTGGTTTAGAAATAAAATACATCTTGTATACTACTAAACTGACTTGGTATATAAATTTTAAAGATTCATGTACATAGTAAACATAAAATAAATGAATAGCAAACTCTTATCAAGGAAAGTTGTTTACATCCTGAGGGGTGTGTAAGTGGTATAAAGAGACATAGAGGGAGATTAACAAAGGAATCAAGGAAATATACAGTAAATAAAAATTGAAAATAAGGTATAATCTTCTAGGTTAAAATGAACACTTTCACCCCTCAAATTAAAGTCAGAAAAGTGAATGAAAATTTCTCCCTTAAAATCATTTTGTAGGGGGAAACCATAATTCAAGGATATTTCACAGTCCAGATTTATCATCATTTTTCAGAGAAAAGTGGTAGAATAGGTTTGCATTGGAGGAAGAGAACACCTTCTTTTCTTATGCATGGTAGACTTGTGCCAGAAGAGTTGACAAAGGAGCAAAGCTAATGCAGTAGAGCAAAGACAGTCTTTTCAACAGATGGTACTGGAGCAACTGAAAATCAGTTTTTGAAAAAATGAATTTAAATACAGATGTTATATCATTTATGTGCATACTAAGCCACTACAGTCAGGTTCAAACCTTTGTGACCCAATGGAGTAGCCCATCAGGCTCTCCTCTCCATAGGGTTCAATAGGCAAGAATCCTAGAGTGGGTTACCATGCCCTCCTCCACGGGATCTTCCTGACCCAGGAACTGAACCCACATCTTTTAAGTCTTCTGTATTGCCAGGTGGGTTCTTTACCACTAGCATCACCTGGATGCCCGCTACATCATTTACAGAAAATTAACTCAAAATCTATTACAGATTTACACACAAGTCACAAAATTACAAAAAAGCTTCTAGAAGATAATAGAGGAGAAAACCTAAATGACCTGTGGATGGTGAGGACTATGTAGATACAACACCAAAGGCAGGATCCATGGAAGAAATAACTGATAAGTTGAACTTCATTAAAATTAAAACTCCTATTGTGAAAAACAAAATAAAGAATATGAGAAGACAAGCTACAGACTGGGGAAAGTATTTGCAAAAGACACATGAAAAAAATTGTTATCCAGAATATAAAGCAAACTCATAAAACTCATCAATAAGAAAACAACCCAATTGAAAAATGATCCAAAGGCCTTATTGGATACTACATAAAGATAGATATGCAAATGGAAAATAGAAATATGAAAATATTCCTCATGTCATACATCATCAGTTCAGTTCAGTACAGTTCAGTCATTCAGTCATGTCTGACTCTTTGCAACCCAATGGACTGCAGTGTGACAGGCTTCCCTATCCATCACCTACTTCTGAAGCTTCCTCAAATTCATGTCCATCAAGTCAGTGATGCCATCTAACCATCTCATCCTCTGTTGTCCCTTTCTCCTCCTGCCTTCAATCTTTCCCAGCATCGGGATCTTTCCCAATGAGTCAATACTTCACATCAAGTAGCCAAAGTATTGGAGTTTCAGCTTCAGCATCAGTCCTTCCAATGAATATTCAGGACTGATCTCCTTTAGGATGGACTGGTTGGATCTCCTTGCAGTCCAAGGAACTCTCAAGAGTCTTCTCCAGCATCACATTTCAAAAGAATCAATTCTTTGGCACTCAGCTTTATAGTCCAACTCTCACCTCCATACATGGATCACTAGAAAAACCATAGCTTTGACTAGACAGAGTTTTGTTGACAAAGTAATGTCTCTGCTTTTTAATATGCTGTCTAGGTTGGTGGTAGCTTTTCTTCCAGTCTTTTAATTTCATGGCTGCAGTCACCATCTGCAGTGATTTTGGAGCCCAAGAAAATAGTCTCTTACTGTTTCCATTGTTTCCCTTCTTTTTTTTTTT
>ML660200.1:63635845-63790948 GCA_007570785.1 Antilocapra americana | reverse complement strand
ATTTTTGAGATTAATTGTTTGTCTGTTGCTTCATTGGCTATTATTTTCTCCCATTCTGAAGGCTGTCTTTTCACCTTGCTTATAGTTTCCTTTGTTGTGCAAAAGCTTTTAATTTTGTTTCCCTTCTATTTATTTGCCATAAAGTGATGGGACTGGATGCTATGATCTTAGTTTTCTGAATGTTTTAAGACAACTTTTCCACTCTCCTATTTCACTTTCATCAAGAGGCTCTTTAGTTCTTCTTCACTTTCTGCCGTAAATGTGGTGTTATCTGCATACCTGAGATTAGCGATATTTCTCTCAGCAATCTTGATTCCAGCTTAAGCTTCATCCAGCTGGCATTTCTCATGATGAACTCTGCACAGAAGTTAAATAAGCAAGGCAACAATATACAGCTTTGATGTACTCCTTTCCTGATTTGGAACCAGTCTGTTGTTCCATGTCCAGTTCTAACTGTTGCTTCTTGACCTGCAAACAGGTTTCTCAAGAGTCAGGTCAAGTGGTCTGTTACTCCCATCTCTTTCAGAATTTTCCACAGTTTGTTGTGATTCACACAGTTAAAGGCTTTCGCATAGTCAATAAAGGAGAAGTATATGTTTTTCTGGAACTCTTGATTTTTTTATGATCCAATGGATGTTGGCAATTTGATCTCTGGTTCCTCTGTCTTCTCTAAATCCACTTGAACATCTGGAAGCTCACAGTTCATATATGTTGAAGCCTGGTTTGGAGAATTTTGAGCATTACTTTGCTAGCATGTGAGATGAGTGCAAATGTGAGATAGTTTAAACATTCTTTGGAATTGCCTTTCTTTGGGATTTGAATGAAAACTGACCTTTTCCAGTCCTGTGGCCATTGCTGAGTTTTCCAAATTTGCTGGCATATTGAGTGCAGCACTTTTACAGCATTGTCTTTTAGGATTTGAAATAGCTCAACTGGAATTCCATCATCTCCACTAGCTTTGTTCATAGTGATGCTTCCTAAGGCCCACTTAACTTTGCATTCCAGGATGTCTAGCTGTAGGTGAGTGATCACACCATCGTGATTATCTGGGTCATGAAGTGTTTCTTTTGTACAGTTCTTCTGTGTATATTGTCACCTCATCTTAATATTTTCTGCTTCTGTTAGGTCCATACCAGTTTTGCCCTTTATTGTGTCCATCTTTGCATGAAAGCTTCCCTTGGTATCACTAACTAATTTTCTTGAAGAGATCTCTAGTCTTTCCCATTCTATTGTTTTCCTCTATTTCTTTGCATTTATCACTGAGGAAGGCTTTCTTATCTCTCTTTTCTGTTCTTTGAAACTCTACATTCAGATGGGTATATCTTTCCTTTTCTCCTTTGCTTTTTGCTTCTCTTATTTTCACAGCTATTTGTAAGGCCTCCTCAGACAGTCATTTTGTCTTTTTGTATTTCTTTTGCTTGGGGATGGTCTTGATCACTTTCTCTTGTACAATGTCATGAACCTTCGTCCATGTTCTTCAGGCATTCTGTCTATCAGATCTAGTCCCTTGAATCTATTTGTCATACAAACAGATTATCTGATCATACATCCTCAGAGAAATGCAAATTAAAACAACACACCATTATAGTCCTACTAGAATGGCCAAAATTTGGAACACTAAATGCTGTGTCAAGAATGTGGAGAACAAAGAACTCATATTCATTGTTGATGGGAATGCATAACAGCTCAGCCACTTTGAAAGACAGTATGGAAATTTATACAGAACTAAACATATTTTCAGGTGACTCAGTGGGTAAAGAATCCACCTGCAGTGCAGGAGATATAAGTTTGATCCCTGGGTTGTGAAGATTCCCTGGAGCAGGGCATGGCAATCCACTCCATTATTCCTGCCTGGGGAGTCCCATAGAGAGATGAGCCTGGCGGGCTACAGTGCATAGGGTGACAGAGTCTGACATGACTGAAAGGACTGAGTACAGACATGCGAACATACTTTCAGGCTTCCCTGTGGCTCAGTGGTAAGAACTTGTATGTCAATGCCGGAGACTTGGGTCTGATCTGAGGGTCAGGAAGCTCCCTTGGAGAAGGAAATGACAACCTACTCTAATAATCTTGCCTGGGAAATCCCATGGACAGAGAATCCTGGCAGGCTACACTCCACGAGGTGACCAAAGGGTTGGACACAACTTAGTGATTCAACAATAACAAAACATACTTTTACCTTGTGATTCAGTACTCATGCTTTTTGGTATTTACCCAAAGAATTGGGTATGCCCACATAAAAACCTATACATGAATGTTTTATCAGCTTTATTGATAATCACCAAAATTGGTGCAATGAAAATGTCCTTTAGGGCTTCCCTGGTGTCTCAGTGGCAAAGAATCTACCTTCCAATGCAGAAAAACACAGGTTCAGTTTCTGGTCTGGGAGGAGCCCACATGCCAGGGAAGCTCATGCACCACAACTAGTGAGCCAGTGCTCTAGAGCCTGGGAACTGCAACTCCTGAGCCCCTATGCCGCAACTTCTGATGCCCAAGCACCTGAGAGCGGCTCTGAGCCAAAGAAGGCACTGTAATGAGAAACCTGGGTGCTGTAGAGAAGAGCAGTCTGCTCACCACAACCAGAGAAAAGCCTGTGCAACAATGGAGACCCAATGCAGCCAAAAATAAATAATAAACAAGAAACCTCCTTTAGTAAATGGATAGATACATAAACTGTGGTTCATCCTAACAATAGGATATTATTCAGCGTTAAAAAGAAATGAGCTATGAAGCCATGAAAAGACAAGGAGAAAGCAAATACACATTACTAAGTGACAGAAGCCAATCTGGAAAAGCTACATATTGTGTGATTCCAAGTATATGATGTTCTGGAAAAGGCAAAGATGGTAAAAAGCTCAGTGGTTGCCAGTGGTGTGGGTGAGGGAAGGTATGAATAGATGAAGCAGAAAGGAATTTTAGGACAGTGAAAACACTTTGTATGATGTTGTAATCATGGAAACACTAAGAGTGAACCCTAAAGTAAACTGTGGGCTTTGGAAGATTATGATGTATTAATGTAGGTTTGTTAATTGAGACAAATATTCCAGTCTAGTGGGCAATGTTGATAATGGAGCAGAAGGTTTATGGGAAATCTCTATATCTTTCTCTCAACTTTGCTGTGAACCTAAAACTGCTCTAAAAATAGTTTTTTACAGAAAGAAGATAGTTTCTGTGTAGGAAAGACTAAATTTAGAGTAATTTTGCCTATCAGATGGTTAATATGTTAGCCTCAATCCAAGGATTCTACAAGTACTGTAGGAACCAATATCAGGTGCAGAACTAGAGCAGAAGGTGACATAGTCCCATGTACTAAAAAGGCTTGATTCCATGACTAGTGTTTAATATAAATGCAGCATTAGCTAGATGCTAGATTTATGCTTCTGTGGTAGTTGTTGCCATGGAATGATTATATATTTAGATCAAGGAAAATTGTAATTCTATTAGCCTTGGGCTAAAATGGATAGGGTAATTAGCAGGCACTTCTACAGTGCATACAGTTTTGAAAAGGCACTTTAAAGGTTTAATAAACATGTGAAAATTACATTTTACTTTCACATCACAAAAAATACATGAAACTGTTAAAAGACTGTATTTCATCATGGTTTTTCTTGCAGCATTAAAATTTGTCTGTTCTACATGACAAAGATATTTACAGGCCTTAGAGAAGTCAACCTATTAGGAAATCCTCAACTGGCCATATGTGTGCTATTAAGCATTTTCATTTGGCACTTCTTTGCAATTAGAATTCCAAAGATTATGCTGACTGGTTGTGGATACCATATGTTTGGCATGAGTCCTCACAGTTCTGCCACGTGTTGATTTTGATAGCACAAGCACTGTGGTGAAGGCAAACAAAAGATTACCAAACAGTTCAAATCCACAACCAAGTCTCACGTTTTCAAATCAAATTAAGTATAAAGACAATGACAATTACAATTATTGTTGTTTAATAATTGCTGAATGTACAGATTGTGCTCAAAGCATATCTTCCAAAACATATGTTCAAAACAAATATCTATGACACTTGGAATAAACAAACTGGTCTTGGGTTGTTTAATTTGTTCAGAAACAAAGTTAAAAGTCAAAGTTTCAAGTTTACCTAGGATTGAAAGACTGCATGACAGTCATTTGGGTGTTAAAGTCCTTTGTATCATGTCTTTATCAAAGAGGGCATATAAGGATTCTACTTTGTGGGTATACAATGCAGTAGCTTCTTAACTGAGAAGTAAAGAGAGAATTTGGTTTTAGTCTGTTTCCACTAAAGCAAAGGAATATTGTCATAAAAATGGCTCTTCAGCCTCTAATAAAATGGCTCAAAGGATTTGCTGTCTTTGCCATCCTTGTCTCTGGCTTTCTTTCATGATCATTTCTCAATGTTTGGCAAATGATTAGACTCAGTTGATGACTATCTCAATATAACTGAGTAATCAGAAGGAATGAAAAGTTATTAATATGTGCAATAAGACCTAAAAAAGCATGATTGTTGGTAATCTCTTTAATTGAAATGGTGAAAAGGAGAATTAAAGAAATGTCGTATCCATTTGGGGCTTTACCAGTGGCTCAGCAGCAAAAAATCTGCCTGCAGTGCAGGAGCTGTAGGAGACACCGGTTCAATGCCTGGTTTGGGAAGATCCCCTGGAGGAGAAAATGGCAACTCACTCCAGTATTCTTGCTTGTAGAATTACACAGATAGAGGAGCCTGGTGGGCTACTGTCCATGGAGTCACAAAGAGTCGGTTATGACTGAAGCAACTTAGCGACTGAAGTGAACTGGCACACGTGCATGAACCCATCACTTACCGCCATTTAGTGACAGTTTCTAGAAGCAATGAGAGCAGTAATTGCAATTTTGCACTGTTGAATTTTGCCACTTGATATTGGAATACATTCTTTAAAAATGTGATTATATTATACATCATTTTAATGCACATTTCTTGCTCTATGTTTTTTGCTGATTGCTACTTACTGTTTATTTTAAATGTATTTTACACTATGGAAATGGTGTTAGACAAAAAGCAAATTTGAGCAATTTTCTTATTTAAGTTTAAAATGGGTTTTAAAGCAGTGGGGACAACTAGTAACATCAACAACACATTTGACCAGGAACTGCTAATGAACATACAATCCAGTGGTGGTTCAAGAAGTTTTGCAAAAGAGACAAGAACTTTGAAGATGAGAAGTGCAGTGGCCGGCCATCAGAAATTGACAACTAGCTGAGGGCATCATTGAAGCTGATCCTCTTACCTCTACAAGAGAAGTTGCCTAAGAACTCAACATCAATCATTCTACTGTTGTTTGGCATTTGAAGCAAATTGGAAAGGTGCAAAAGCTCAGTAAGTAGATACCTCATGCGCTGATCTCAAATTAAAAAAATAAATCATCATTTTGAAATAACTTCTCTTATTCTATGAAACAAAATCAAACTCTTCCTTGATTGAATTGTGATATGTGATGAAAAGTTATTATAAAATAACCAGTAGTCAAATACTATATAAGGATTGATATGGGCTTCCCTGGTGGCTCAGACACTAAAGAATCTGTCTGCAATGCAAGAGACCTGAATTCAATCCCTGGTTCAGAAAGATTTCCCTGGAGAAGGGCATAACTACCCATTCCAATATTCTTCTCTGGAAAATTCCATGGACAGAGGAAACTGGAGGGCTACGTTCCATGGGATAGTGAAGTGTCAGACACAGTTGAACTACTAACACTTTTTTCCCCCCATTAACTGATATGAGCAATCTTATGAATTTTTGTGTTTTCCCACCAGTGAATAGTGTGAGCAATGGAAAGTGATGCTAATATAGAGATATTGTTGCTGAGACCCATGCAGGGAATGGAAAGCCTTTCTCAGAGATCCCTGACTGCAGTATTAATAACCTAACTCTCTATTGACTGAGTAGATTATTAATCCCTCCTAAGGGAGGTGCCCAACATGTTACTAGTGATACTCTTGACACTCATTCCAAACTTCTTCTTTCTTCTTATTACCAATATTCTACATGCCATTTTCAGCAATTTTCTCTGAAATACAATTAGAAGTCACCCGATATAAGCATTGAAAATATAATTTAGACCTATGTAAAATCTAGATAATAATAAACCCATTGTTAGTGTTCAGTCAATAAGTCATGTCTGACTCTACCCCATGGATTGCAGTATTCCAGGCTTTCCTGTCCTTCACTGTCTCCTGGAATTTGCTCAAACTCATGTCCATTGAGTAGGTGATTCCATCCAACCATCTCATCCTCTGATGCCCTCTTTTCTTTTTCCTTCAACCTTTCCCCAAATCAGTGTCTTTTACAATGAGTTGGCTCTTTGCATCAAGTGGCTAAGATATTAGAGCTGCAGTTTCAGGCTCAGTCCCTCCAATGAATATTCAGGACTGATTTCCTTTAGGATTGAATGGTTTGATCTCCTTGCAGTACAAGGGGCTCTCAAGAGTCTTCTCAAGCATCACAATTTGGAAACATCAATTCTTTGGTGCTCAGCCTTCTTTATGGTCCAACTCTCACATCTACATATGACTATTGTAAAAACAGCCTTGACTAAATGGACCTTTTTTAGGAAAGTCATGTCTCTGCTTTTTAATATGATGTCTAGGTTTGTCATAGCATTTCTTCCAAGGAGCAGGCATCTTTGAATTTCATGGTTGCAATCACAGTCTGCAGTGATATTGGAGCCCAGAAAAGAAAATCTGTCATTGTTTCCACTTTCCCCATCTATTTGCCATGAAGTAATGGGATGGGAAGCTGTGATCTTATTTGTTTGAATGTGGAGTTTTAAGCCAGTTTTTTTACTCTCCTCTTTTATCTTCATCAAGAGGCTCTTTAGTTTCTCTTCACATTCTGCCTATTTGAGTGGTATCATCTACATATCTGAGGTTATTGATATTTCTCCTGGCAGTCTTGATTCCAGGTTGTGATTCATCTAGCCAGGCATTTTGCATGACATTCTCTGCATAGAAGTTAAATAAGCAGAGTGACAATATACAACTTTGAGGTACTCCTTTCCCAATTTGGTCCTAGTGCATTGTTCCATCTCAGGTCCTACTGTTGCTTCTTGTCCTGAATACAGATTTCTCAGGAGACAGGTAAGGTGGTTTGGTATTCTCATCAATTTAAGAATTTTCCAGCTTGTTATCATCCACACAGTTAATATCTTTCAGTTCAGTTCAGTTCAGTCACTCAGTAGTGTCCAAATCTTTGTCAACCCATGGACTATAGCACACCAGGCCTCCCTGTCCATCACCAACTCCTGGAGCTTACTCAAACTCATGTCCATCCAGTCAATGATGCCATCCAACCATCTCATCCTCTGCTATCCCCCTCTCTTCCTGCCTTCAACCTTTCCCAGCATCAGGGTCTTTTTCAATGAGTCAGTGCTTTGCATCAGGTGGCCAAAGTATTGGAGCTTCAGCCTCAGCATCAGTCTTTCCAATGAGTATTTAGGACTGGTTTCCTTTAGGACTGACTGTTTTGACCTCCTTGCAGTCCAAGGGACTTTCAAAAGTGTTCTCCAGCACCACAGTTCAAAAGCATCAATTGCTCTAGTATATTCAGTAAAGGAGAGGTAGAGTTTTCCTGAAATTCCCTTGCTTTCCCCATTATCCAACTGATGCTGGCAATTTCTTCTCTGGTTCCTCTACCTTTTCTAAATTCAGCTTGTACTGGAAAGTCCTTGGTCCATGTACTGCTAAAGCCTAGCTTGAAGGATTTTGAGTATTACCTTGCTAGCATGTGAAATGAGCACATTTGTAAGGTAGTTTTAACATTCCTTGGCATTTCCTTTTTTGGGAATTCAGATAAAACTGATCTTTTCCTGTCCTGTGGCCATGGCTGAGTTTTCCAAATTCACTGATATATTGAGTGCAACACTTTAACAGCATCATCTTTTAGGATTTTTTAAATAAGAAATCCATAAAGTGTAAATGAGAAAAAAGGCCAGTGTTTTCCATTTCACATTTTAAATCCCCTTGACAAGCTTTTTGCAGTTGTTTAGTCTCTCAGTCATGTATGGATGTGAGAGTTGAACTATAAAGAAAGCTGAGTGCCAAAGAATTGATGCTTTGAACTGTGGTATTAGAGAAGACTCTTGAGAGTCCCTTGGACTGCAAGGAGATCAAAACCATCTGTCCTAAAGGAAATCAGTCCTAAATATTCATTGGAAGGACTGATGCTGAAGCTGAAACTCCAATACTTTGGCCACCTGATGTGAAGAGCTGACTTGTTGGAAAAGACCCTGATGCTGGGTAAGATTGAAGGCAGTAGGAGAAGGGGAGAGCATAGGATGAGATAGTTGGATGACATCATTGACTCCATGGACATGAGTCTGAGCAAGCTCGGGAATTGGTGATGGACAGGGAAGCCTGGTGTGTTGCAGTCCATGGGGTTGCAAAGAGTCGGGTACAACTGAGTGACTGAACTGAACTAAATCGCTCAGTCATTTCTGATTCTTTTGTGACCTATGAATTGCAGCCCATCAGTCTCCTCTGTTCTGTTCTCCTCCTTCTCTGGGATTTCCCAGGCAAGAATAGTGGAGTGGGTTGCCATTTCCTTCTCCAAGGGATCTTCCTGACCCAGTGATCAAATTGAGTCTCCTGCATTGGGAGGTGGATTCTTTACCACTGAGCCACGAGAGCTGTCCTTCCATACTGTGGTTGCAGGCTGCACCTGTCTGCTGGGAGCTGTGGACTTCTACTTCTCTGATAATGCTGCTGACAACTGGTCAGAGAGATCTGAGGGTACGGTAAGAAAGTTCTGAGGACTCCAAAAGGTCATTGTGACCTAGGGCACATGAGTCAGCCCATGTCAAAACTCTAGGAGTCTTTCCATAAGTTTTCTTTACTCTGTGAATCCAAGTCTAATAAATGGAATAAATGGCTTGAGACACTCAAACACCGCCACCAGATGAAGGACCAGGCTGAGTTTGCTGTTTGGAAACCTCAAAGTTTTGGCATTTAGAGGTCAGCAAAGCAGGGTGGGGAGCATCACTAGAGTCTGGAAAAGGGAGAGCCTGGACTGGGTGCTGACTTGCAAGGGGAGCCAAATTGTAAGGTCACAGGGAAAAAGATCTGGAAGTTACTTAGACGTAACTGAGCTAGAGCCAATATGTTTCAGCAAATGGCCTTGGGTGCCCCCTGGTAGCACATTTACAAGGGAGAGCCCCTCTGCTCTAGTCTGATACACAGAGGTTGCCAGTGCTTCAGATTTCATAAGGGACACCTCCCTCTGTGGTTTTTTTTTTAATCCCACAACTATTTAAAGCAGATAATTGGGTACTCTTTGCAAACCACTTTCACCCAAATAAACTTAAGTTTCAAAAGTTTTAATAAATATTCCCTACAGGATAGATTTTTGAAGTTTCCAGGTCCATCAAAAAATAAATTCGGTGTGAGTGATGGGACTTGAGTCTGGCAAAGGGACACCATGTCAGAAGTCTAGTTCTAATAAATTATGAAAGTAGTAGTCATAACACCTTCCATCTGTGTAATAGGGGTTGACAGAGCTTTCACATTTACTTCAGTTGTTCACAACAACTAGTGAGGTAAGTGGAATAAGTGTCATTATCTACACTTTACAAATGAGGAAACTGAGACTCAGAAAGACTGAGGTGCCCAAAGAAATGTTGAAGTGTAATGCCAGGACTACGAGCCAAGATTCCAAATTCCATGTTTATTCATTTTTCCATTACTCAATACTGCCTTTTTCTTCATCTTACAGGAGTCATCCAGGTTTATTTTTAATTTGAAAGAAGAGGGGAAGATAAATATTTGAGGAATGGAAAGAGAAAAAATAAAAGCAAAAGCTAATGTGGACCGTTATATAATGAGGTAGTGTTTGCCTCACCAGTATGTAAATCATCTAATGCTTGAGACTGGGTGAATGATAGAAGTCTGGCAAAGACCGATGCAATAAACATTTTACAATATATAGTGTGCAGCCCAAGAGACTACAATAGTTCATTTTTTTGACAATAGCCATATATAGTCTGATGCCCACAAGTTATATTAGTATGAGAAGACTTCCCATATCTTCCAACCACAAAACATAGCTCCCATTTCTCATTTTAGTTTCAAAATATAAGATATAAAACTGGTGCTTTTCAAATTATTTTCTATTAACCAATTTTTTAGAGAATAAAATGTTTTGATGGATTAATGCATTCAGTGTATACAACTATTATAAAAAGCGATTAAGCCAGCAACTCTGAGGACCCTGGCCTGAGCTTACAGAAGTAATGATAGGAATTTCAGCCCACTTGTCTGACATTGGATGGAACATCAATAACCCCCAAAAGAAACCAAAATTTAAAAAGAATTTTACAGAAGGATATTTTTCTAATACTGCAGAGGACACAGAGAGGTCATTTATTATTTGAACAAGACTCTTTCCTCTATCAAACAGGAAATCATGTGTCTTCTTGAAGTGTAAGCCAAATTTTCAAAATGAAAACTATTTTTTCCTACTAAAAAGTCTGAGTTGACTAACACATTTCTTTAAATTTCTGAAGACTATATTAATGCCTTAGGTGACACGGAGCCTTAAGTCTTGGAATAATAAGGACTATATTCCACATCATGAAATTTGGTATTCTATCTTCAATTTTTAAAATAAAACTTTTTTCAAGATGAAGCATGCGATGGAAAATATATAAAATCAAATGCATTGGTTGATGAATTGTCACAGAAAGAACTATCACGTTCGCAGCAAAGTCAGGAAATAAAATATCACCAGCACCTTAGATGTTGGTGACTCTTCAGGCATCAGCATCACCCGACTTACCACTCTATCCTTCTCTGCTGTGTGTGTGTGTGTGCATGTGTGTGTGTATGTGTGTGTGTGTGTGAGCTGCTTAGTCATGTCCACCTCTTTCCACCCCATGGACTGTAGCCCATGAGGTTCCTCTGTCCAGGGAATTCAGGAGTGAGTTGCCATTCCCTTCTCCGGCGGATCTTCTCAGCCTAGCAACAGAACCCAAGTCTCCTGCATTGCAAGCGGATTTTTACAGTCTGAGTCACCTGTCCCTCTAGGGTAACCACTATTCTGCCTTCTAGTTATTATTATTTTTGCCTCTTTTTGAACTTTATATGAAAGGAGTCATACCATTTGTACTGTTTTTGGTTCAGTCTATCATTAAGGTTTTTGGTTTGAGATTCGTTCATGTTGCTCATGTCTCATATTTGGTGATTTTCTCTGCTCATCATGTCCTTTGTGTTCCTGTGCCACGATTCAGTTATGTTTTCTACTACTGAGGGATACTCAGATAAGGTTATGTTCTGGTTTGGGTATTATGAATCCATCCATGAAAATTCTTGTACTTAAAAAAGTTTTGAAATATTACTGCTCGGTATATTTCTTGAAGGGAATGTCTTGGATCATAGTGTATGTACATATTCAGATACTGTCAAACAATTTTCCAAAGTTATCATACCAGTTTATTCTCTCATCAGTATTCCAGTTGACTTCTGTCTTTCTTATTACCTAAAACTGTCATTTTAAAAATCTTATCATCTTACTTTGCATTTCTCTGGTGATTTTGTTGAGGAATTTTTCACATATTTATCAGCTATTGGAAAATCCTTTCTTGTGAACTGTCTATTTAAGGTTTTCTCCTCACCTCATTAAATTCAACTTGTCTTTGCTTTTAATCTCTCATGAGGATTTTTAAATTTCTCTTGAAACTCCTTTGACCCTTGTGTTATTTAGAAGTATGTTGTTTAATTTCCAAATATTTAGTAGGATTTTTTCAGCTATTTTTTGGTTATTTGCTGCTAGTTTAATTCCACTGTGGTCAGAGAGCATAATTCGTATGATTTCTAGTCCTTTAAATGTGTTAAGGTGAGTTTTATGGTCTATATGAGTGAATGTTCCATATGGGCTGGAGAAGAATGTGTCTTGCTATTGTTGGATGGAGTATTCTATAAATATGAAGGAGTAGTCTATAAATGGTGAGGTGTGAGTGACTGGAACATTCTTTGACTTCTAATTAAATCTTAATCCTTTTCATGGATCTGTGTCTCAGGGCCGTGACATTCACAAATTCTATCTCAGTGATAAATTTTTTCCCCCCATTCCCTAACTCCCTTCTCTGCCTGTGACATTCTCAGTCTATTTCCAAAAGACCTAACATCTGTGACCACATTTTGTTGCCAACCCACCCTGTTTCCCCCACACACACCTGTGGAGAAGCAGAAGGCCTAGGGGGAGACAGATTTAGAAGAACTCTCCCCAGATAGGATAACAATAAAGCTTAGTAAAGCACTTTTTGGCCTTCCCCGGTGGCTCAGCAGTGAAGAATCTACCTGTGATGCAGGAGACCCAGGTTCAATCTCTGGGTCAGGAAGATATCCTGGAGGAGGGCATGGCAACCCACTCCAGTATCCTTGCCTGGAGAATTCCATGGACAGAAGAGCCTGGCAGGCTATAGTCCATAGGGTCGCAAAGAGGTGGTCTCAACTGAGCACACACACAAATAATTTTTCTTTTTAGATAGACTTTTTGTTATGGAGAAGACTTTAAGAGAATATTTCAAAATTGATTACTCTTTCTTTCTTCTTTCCAGACAGAAAAGGGATTTTTTTTTTTGTAAGATGTTCACAGTGAGACCCTAGTGGACTTCCTGGAAGTAAAGCCTACAAAAGGGTGGAGGCCTCCAAGCCTTTCTGGCTCCTGCTTTCAGCCTCCAGCAATTCATATTTGTCATTTAGGAACTCTTATCAATGTATGGCTCCTGTGGCTTATATTCCAGGTGATTGAATCTTGACCTTGACTTTCTGGATTTGCCTGTCCCTCCAGATTGTAATTGCACAGAGTTGGACACAACTGACATGACAACAGCAGCAGCAGCAGCCAGATTGTGATGGTGGTTTTCCCTGAAACCTCAGTTCTCTGGTGGGTCAAACTAAAGTTGTTGATTGTCAGCTTGTCCAGCTTTTTCTTCTAAGGATGGGAGTGATAATTTGCAAACTCTTTGCATGTCCGGAACTAGAAGTTCAGTGTGTGTTTGGGGATTCTTTATATGTTGTTTCCTTTTCTTATTTTGTATATTAAAAATATTTTCTTTCACTGTGGCTATGAATTTTATCTTTTAATGGTTTGGGAGATGAAGTTTGTAATATTGAAACAGGAAGGAATTGGGCAGGGCACAAATTTTAAAAAATGGCATAGCCTGATATGACTGATTAGAATGACAAACATAAACTGTTTAGAACCAAAAAGGTCCAAGATGGCAGACAACTCAACTTCCACTAGATCTTGAGCCTGAGTATACAGTCATTGAAACACATCAGCAAGCTTAATGACATACCCGAAAATGCCCTGACTATTCTGAGGTGAACCATCAAAGACCAAGAAGTGGGCAGTGACACAATTCCTGGAAATCCCTCCCCCTTCCCCAAAATAGTTGGAATCCTCCCTCTCATTAGTGTATGAAATAACCCAGCCCATAAAAACTAAGCATGTCATATTTCAGGGCTGGTCTCACCTTCAGAGATGGCCCACACTCTGTCTATGGAATGTGTTTCTCTCTAAATAAATCCACCTCATATCTATCACTTTGTCCTTCACTGAATTCTTTCTGCTGATGAGACATCAAGAACTTGAACTTCATTAAGTCTTAAAACCAGGTGTGTACCCTCAGTTGGAAGACTGTGGGTTTTGGCCACATTAAGACCCTGCCGAGTGTGTTCAAGTCCCAGTCAGGGTTTACCTGGGTTTGAATCTTGGTATGTGGGTTTAAGTTCCAACCTGAGTTACACTGTATCATATACACCTAGCAAAACTTTCCCCAAAACTTTTCCCTCTGAGTAATGATATAAGTTATATCATATTTTCATAAGTACTCTGTTCCAAGTATTTTCTAATTTTCCTTGTAATGGGGCCAGTTAATTATTAAGAATTGTACTGTTTACTTGCCAAATATTTCTGGATCAATTAGTTTCAAACATTTAGTTTGTTCTATATGAATTTAATAATATTTAGAGGACATACTCTGTAGGATATTAGGCTTTCAAAATTTGTTGAGACTTGCTTTATGGGAAAAATAATAGTCATTTTGATAAATGTTTTATATGATTTGAAGATAATGCTTATTTTGCAATTATGAAATTCAGCTTTCTAAATTGGTTATATTAAGTCAAATGTATTAAATATTGCTCAAAGTATTATACACAACTGATTTTTTTCAAGGATGTATGAGACAACCTGATATATTAAGCCATACATGTCAGAACAATAGGAAATAAACGAAAAAACTAACAGGAAATAAATGCAAGCCTTATAGCTTTTTATTCCTGAAATTCTATAGTTTGATCCTTACCACTCTAAGACTACATCTTCACTCAAAAAAGTAACTCTAACTGTGAGGCTTTCAAGCATAATCTTGTCAATAAAGAGATGATTTTAGCATAATAATAGCCAATAATTGTTGAAGGTAAAAATCTAGGGATTTCTAATAATTATGTAATATATATACTCCTCAGTCCTATTCTATGAATGATATATCTGTTTACATATGCTTCAGGGAAGTGCTTGATAATAATAGATTCTAAGGAAGATACATAGATACTTCAAGGCAGTGTTTGATAATAATATATTCTAATGTGTAATCTTATTGAAACCATTTTAATGTAATGATTTTATTACATCATAGTTGCTGATAACTCCAGAAACAAACAGTCGGCATTTCATTAAAATAATAGCTTTTGTCTTGTCTTCTAAATTAGTTATAGAGTTTGGAGTTGTATTTTCTAGAGGAGAGTGTTTTTTCAATCCTAAGAGAATCTAAAATCTGAATTATCCACAGATTTTTCCATACTTGAATCTTGTCAACCACAGTCATGTGAAATAATTTTCCAGATATGACTACTTGATGTTTGGCCACAATCAAATCAAGGTTTTCCTAAATTTAGATGACCTAGATCCTCACTTGTTGCCCCCCAATCCTCGTTACTTTATTACATCCAGAGATGCAATTAGGTTACTCTTTACATCTTTTAATGTTATTTTGAGACTTGTTGAAAGATTTTTACAGATGGGATTTCCATCATTACCTGACTTTATTGATTTTTCAGGAAAGCAAACAGAAACCAAGAGGCAAATTAGGTCTACTAACACTAGACATACTGGAAATAACATTCTATGGTATAAATACAGCAGAAATTGATTCCATAACTGCTGCATTGAGAAGGAAAATATACCTTGGCTCTCACACAAAACACATAGTGAACATAGCCAATCTCTCCCTTGCCACCAAATGGATTCTCTCAGAGGCAATGACTCAACTCAGGCAGCTGGAGAAAGCGGAAATGTCTTTAAGCATAAAAATCTTGCTGTAATTGTCTTACTGGTGTAGATACTAGACCTGAAGGATTTCATTCAAGCAGTCAGAAATTTGATGTCCTATTTTTATTTTCTTTATAACTTTAACAATAAAATTCATTCTACCAGTTGATACTCAGAAATAAAACACCAACTGCAACCAGTTTCATTCTTGATAATGATTTGTACTGTGAACACTCCCAAGTGCTCTTAGAAATGGAGAATACAGGATTTATACGTCAATTGAAAATTCATAACTATAATAGCCATATCACATACTGCATCATGTTCTGCATACTTAAGTTGAATTGTGTCCTTATGATATCATATCATATAAATGAGGAGAAAAAAATAAATTTATGCATCTAGATATAAGAACATGATAAGCTTTTATTTTTTGGATAATTTTGTTATACAAAATTGTTTACAAACTAAGTTGTGTTCACTCATACATTTGATCACACATATAATCACAATTCTTAACCATAATGGGTGAAACATATGTATCTACTTCTTTATTACAAACACTATAATGAATTATTATAAACTATGCCTTTGGAAAGGATGCTATAAGAAGAACAAATTATACAGAAAAATCTGGAAATATAAATTGATGCAGCCATTATGGAAAACGGTATGGAAACTCCTCAAAAATTTAAAAATTGAACAATCAAAAAAACCTCACTTCTGGGTATACATCCAAAGGAATTGAAACCAGTATTTCAAAGAGATAGTGGCCTCCCATATTCATCGAAGCTTTTTATTTTAAACAATAGTCAAAACATGAAAACATTATAAATGTCCCTCAATGAACAAGTGGGTAATGAAAAGGTGGTATATACATACAGTAGGATAACATTCAGAAAAAAATCCTGCTATTTGTAGCAATATGGATGTACTTGGAGGACATTATGCTAACTGAAATAAGTCAGACACGGGGCAAATACTATGTGATATCACTTATATGAAGAATCTGAAACAGTCAACCTCATAAAAGTAGAGTAGAATGGTAGTTGCCAGGGGCTGAGAGAAGGGGGAAATTGGGAGTTATTAGTCAAAGTGTACAAAGATTCAGTTATGTAAGATAAATATCTCCTAAATATCTCTGGTACAGAACTGGGCCTATAGTCAATAGACTGTTTGGTATGAGATGTTCTTGTGTTAAGAACAAGCGCTGGAGCAGTGGCTGCGTGGAGCTGGAGCAACTGGGAGGAGATACCCCATGTCCAAGGGCAGAGAAGCCCCAGCAAGATGGTAGGAGGGGCAAAATCATGTTTAGAATCAAACCCCATACCTGCCAGAGACATTCAGAGGGCTCAAACATACCTTGTGGACACCAGGACCCAGAGACCCACAGAGACTGAGAAAGAACTGTGTTTGAGTGTCTCCTGTGGAGGTACAGATCAGCAGTGGACTGCCACAGGGGTAGGGGCTCTGGGTATGGCATAAGCCCTCTTAGAGGAGGTCGCCATTAACCCCACTGTGGAGCCACCAAAACTTACCCAGGACTAGGGAAATAGACTCTTGAAGGGCACAAACAGAATCATGTGCACACCAGGACATAGGAGAAAGGAGCAGTGACCCCACAAGACAAATGACCCAGACTTGCCTGTGAGTGTCCAGGGGTCTCAGCAGAGGTGCAGGTCGGCAGTGACCTGCTGCAGGGTTGGGGGCACTGAGTGTAGCAGTGCATGCATGAAGGAGGTCCCCATTATCTTCATTACCTCCACCATAGTTTGGCCTCAGGTCAAACAATGGAAGGAACACAGCTCCACCCATCAACAGAAAATTGGATTAAAGATTTATTGAGCATCGCCCCACCCATCAGAACAAGACCCAGTATCCCCCTCAGGCAATCTGTCCCATCAGGTACCTTCCATAAATGTCTTATCCTTATCCATCAGAGGGCAGACAGACTAAAAACCACAGTTACAGGAAAGTAACCAATCTGATCACATGGACAACGGCCTTGTCTAACTCAATGAAACTATGAGCCATGCAATGTAGGGCCACCCAAGATGGATGGGTCATGGTGGACATTTCTGACAAAATGTGGTCCACTGGAGAAGGGAAAGGCAAGCCACATCAGTATTCTTGCATTGAGAACGCCATGAACAGTATGAAAAGCCAAAAAAATAGGACACTGAAAGATGAACTCCCTAGATTGGTCAGTACCCAATATGCTACTAGAGATTAATGGAGAAAAAACTCCAGAAAGAATGAAGAGATGGAGCCAAAGCAAAAACAACACCCAGTTGTGGATGTGACTGGTGATGGAGATAAAGTTTGATACTGTAAAGAGCAATATTGCATAGGAACCTGGAATATTAGGTTCATGAATCAAGACAAATTGAAAGTGGTCAAACAGGAGATGGCAAGAGTGAACATCGACATTTTAGGAATCAACGAACTAAAATCGACTGGAATGGGTGAATTTAACTCTGATGACCATTATATCTACTACTGTGGGCAGAAATTCTTAGAAAAATGGAGTAGCCATCATGGTCAACAAAAAAGCCTGAAATGCAGTACTTGGATGTGATCCCCAAAACGACAGAATGACCTCTGTTCCTTTCCAAGGCAAACCATTCAATATCACAGTAATGCAAGTCTATGCCCCGACCAGTAATGCTGAAGAAGCTGAAGCTGAGCAGTTCTATGAAGATCTACAAGACCTAGAACTAACATCCCCAAAAGATGTCCTTTTCATTATAGGGGACTGGAATGCAAAAGTAGGAAGTCTAGAAATACCTGGAGTAACAGGCAAATTTGGCCTTGGAGTACAGAATGACAGGGCAAAGGCTAATAGAGTTTTTCCAAAAGAATGCACTGATCACTGCAAACATACTTTTCCAACAACACAAGAGAAGACTTCACACATGGACATCACCAAGTGGTCAACACTGAAAAAAGACTGGTTATATTATTTGCAGCCAATGATGGAAAAACTCTATACAGTCAGCAGAAACAGGACTGCGAGCTGACTTGGCTCACATGGTGAACTCCTTATTGCCAAATTCAGACTTAAACTGAAGAAAGTAGGGAAAACCACAAGACCACTCAGGTATGACCTAAATCAAATTCTTCACGATTATACAGTGGAAATGACAAATAGATTCAAGGGATTAGATCTGATAGACAGAATGTCTGAAGAACTATGGTTGAAGGTTCATGACATTGTGCAAGAGGCAGTGACCAAGACCACTCCCAAGAAAAAGAAATGCAAAAAGGGAAAATGGTTGTTTTAGGAGGCCTTACAAATAGCTGAGAAAAGAAGAGAAGCCAAAAGCAAAGGAGAAAAGAAAGATATGCCCATTTGAATGTAGAGTTCCAAAGAATTGCAAGGAGAGATAAGAAAGACTTCCTCAGTGATCAATGCAAAGAAATAGAGGAAAACAAAAGAATGGAGAAGACTAGAGATTTCATCAAGAAAATAAGAGATACCAAGGGAACATTTCATGAAAAGATGAGCGCAATAAAGAACAGAAATTGTATGGACCTAAAGAAATGCAATGTGAAAGAATGCTCCAACTACCACACAATTGCACTCATCTCACACTGGTAAAGTAATGCTCAAAATTCTCCAAGCCAGGCTTCAGCAATATGTGAACTGTGAACTTCCAGATGTTCAAGCTGGTTTTAGAAAAGGCAGAGGAAGCAGAAATCAAATTGCCAACATCCTCTGGATTATTGAAAAAGCAAGAGAGTGTCAGAAAAACATCTACTTGTGCTTTATTGATTATGCCAAAGACTTTGACTGTGTGGATTACAACTATCTGTGGAAAATTCTTAAAGATCTGGGAGTAGCAGACTACCTGACCTGCCTCCTGAGAAATCTGTATGCAGATCAAGAAGCAACAGTTAGAACTAAACATGAAACAACAGACTATTTTCAAATCAGGCAAGGAGTACATCAAGGCTATATATTGTCACCCTGCTTATTTAACTTATATGCAGAGTACATCATGAGTAATGCTGGGCCAGATGAAGCACAAGCTGGAATCAAGATTGCTGGGAGATATATCCATAACCTCAGATATGCAGATGACACCACCCTTATGGAAGAAAGCAAAGAAGTACTAAATAGTCTCTTGATGAAAGTGAAACAGGAGAATGAAAAAGTTGGCTTAAAACTCAACATTCAGAAAACTAAGATCATGGCATCTGGTCCCATCACTTCATGGCAAATAGATGAGGAAACATTAGAAACAGTGAGAGACTTTATTTTGAGGCTCCAAAGTCACTGCAGATGGTGACTGCAGCCATGAAACTGAAAAATGCTTGGCCCTTGGAAGGAAAGTTATGACCAATGTAGAGAGCAGTTTAAAAAGTACAGATGTTAATTTGCCAACAAAGGTCCATCTAGTGAAAGCTTTTGTTTCTCCAGTAGTCATGTATGGATGTGAGAGTTGGGCTATAAAGAAAGTGGAGTGCCAAAGAATTGATACTTTTGAACTGTGGTGTTGGAGAAGACTCTTGAGAGTCCGTTGGACTGCAAGATCCAACCAGTCCATCCTAAAGGAAATCAGTCCTAAGTATTCATTGGAAGGACTGATGCTGAAGCTGAAACTTCAATACTTTAGCCACCTGATGTGAATAACTGACTCATTGGAAAAGACCCTGATGCTGGGAGAGATTGAAGGCAGGAGGAAAAGGGGAAGACAGAGCATGAGATGGCATCACCGACTCAATGGACATGAATTTGAGTAAACTCCAGGTGTCAGTGATGAACAGGGTGGACTGACGTGCTGTAGTTGATGGGGTCATGAAGAGTCGGATGCAGCTGAGTAACTGTACTCAACTGAAATGAACTGAGCTGTGTTAACTGTTCTTGTCACATATACACAAACACATCATAAAGAGTCAAACAATCCAGTAAAAATAGACAGTATATTTGAAATGATGCTTTGCCAATCATCAGGAAAATGTACAATAAAATAGCATTAAGATATATATCGATTAGAATGACTGAAGGTAGATATAAAATAACCAAGACATACTATATAATTATGGCAAAAGTTATTTAATACTCTTACCATATTTGAAAAAAGGTGCTCAGTTATTCAAAGGTTAAACATACATCTTCTATAAGCTCAGAAATTTCATTCCTAGGTATTTACCACCACAAAGAAAGCAAATGTTCATAAAGAGACTTTTTAAAGAATTTTCATATCAGTTTTATTAATCAGCAAAAATCTGTCTGAAGCTTGGGTAGCCATCAAGAAGAAAATAAGAAAGTTGTGTTACAGTAATACAAATGAATCACTATGTAGTAATAAAACAGAACAAATTGCAAATGTTTGCAATAACATGGGTGAAACTCAAAACAGAAAGTATGCAAAAGAGTACATACCTATTGTATATTCTGTTTATATCAGGCTCCAGAACAGGCAAAACTATTCTATAGTTAAAATATGCCAGAGGAGTGGGAATGAAGGCATGGAATCACTGGGTAACAACATAGAAGAATGTTGTGGAGGTGATGCATATATTTTATGACTTGATAAATGTCTAGCTCACTAAGTAAATACATTTTCCAAACTTATTCAGTCAATGGAGCAATCCATATTTGCACTTTTTACATTTGTATATTTTATCACAAAAGGTTTTTTAAATATTGAACCATAATTAATGACACACATGTTGAAAAATTTAGCAGTGGTATGTACTGACATTTACAGCTTTGAAACATATCAAAAATAAGTTAGATTTCTGCAAGAACAGAATATCGGTGTCTATATTTAATTCTTACAGCCTTTCTGAATATTTGAACAATTTTATGATAAAATTAAAGAAATATGTAACTAATCTGCTTACCATAGTACTGGACTCCTGTCCAAGTTTATGCCTTCCTTTTGAATCTGAATTAGATACCTTCCTTAATTTTGAGGAATCTTATAGTAGCAATTACCCTTGATTCACTTGATATTTTCAGCTTCTCTGTCTTATTTTACTGTTCAAACATACTCAACTTTCTTTATTTTTTAATTAAAATTTTTAATTTTTGCTTATTGATTTATTTTTTGTTTCCCTGGGTCTTCATTGCTGTGCACACATTTTCTTTAGTTGGGACAAGCGGGGCTCCTCAACATGCCTATCTCTCACTGCGGTGGTTTCTTGTGAGGTGGAGCGCAGGCTGTAGGTGCCATGGGCTTCAGTAGTTGTGCATGGGGGCTCAATAGTTGCAGTTCCCAGGCTCTAGATCAATGGCTCAATAGTTGCAGTGCATGGGCTAGTTACTCCACAGCATGTGGAATCTTCCTAGGCCAGGAATGGAACCTGTGTCTCCTGAATTTGCAGGCAGATTATTTATCATTGAGCCACCAGGGAAGCCCCTTGAACTTCTTTATTATAGAGACTATTTTCAAAAATTCCTTGAATTTATCTACTGACGTACACATGATTTCTTCATTTCCAATTGTTTTGAAAGACCCATTGTCTCCATTTTGTCCCCCTTTCATAACTGTTCTACAATCTGGCCTCCATCTCCAACACTCTACTGAAAATAATCTTAAAGTTACAAGGAATCCTATTGCTAAAGCCAATTGGCTATTCTCCTTCCTTAATTGGCCTCTTGGCAGCATTTGTCAGAGTTGATGGTTGTCTTCCCTGCTAGTTTGTATAATATATCAAATGTCAGTTTCTGAATATTAAAAAATACTCACAAATATCTAAGCCAGTCATTCCACCCAGATCATCCTCCTGTCTCACTGCTTATCCAAACTCACCCATCTATCAGGATAACTTTTCTGTTTCAGTTTACTCACGACAACCTTCTTGATCATATCATGGGAACCATTATCCCTTGAACTCATTCAATATTTGTTTAAAAGTAATATTTATTGTGCATCGGAGTGGCTCTGATCTACATGCGTGGAATACATCAGTAAACAAAAAGACGAAGGTCTCTGTAATTAAGGAGCTTCCTAAGCAGGAGAAGACAAAAAATAGAACATTATCTTTTTTTTTTCTAATAGTCAGAAACAAATGTCAGTTTTTATTAATTCCAAAGGAGTTAAGAGTTGCTGATGGCATTTCAGAGAACACCAGCATGAGACTGTAGTATTTCATTTAGTCCAAGGAATGGCTGATTGTGATGATGGGTGAAAATCAAAATGCTGATACCTAAAGGCTGTTCTTTATTTATGCTGAAGGTGGGGAAGAAAAGAGAACTATTGCCTAATAATCTAAGGAACCCTGCGCCAATCTCACTCCAAAGCAGTACAAAATACTCCAGAGGTTAAAAATCTTAACACACTCCTATTTTCCAGGAAATCCTGTCTGTGTCATCTGTTAGGAAGAATACTCCGTTTATTGTTCATTTAAAAATTAGCATAATACTCTTTGCTTGTCCTTGTTTTTAGAAATAATCTGCTTCATATATTTTTGTAAGCATAAATCTTATATTGAATTTAAAGTCTTTCATCTCTTTTAGTTTTACTACCTAAAAATAATTTGTATGATGAAATGTTTTACATATCTGCCTTTCATTAGATTTCATGATCAGCTCATGAAAGGATCAAATATCAAAAGTTATTTAATTTCTCATGCATTTAATAAAATATTACACAAATGATAGATGTTAAAAATAAATACAAATATAACATAGAATTATATTTTGTATATTCTATGCTTTTATTATATAAAAATTAGTGTTTGGGGTAGGGTAGAATGGGAGGATCAGGACATAACAGGTATTAAGTGCCTTCTATGTTTTCTTGGTCTCCAAAATCACTGAAGATGGTGACTGAAGCCATGAAATTAAAAGACACTTGCTCCTTGGAAGAAAAGCTATGACAAACCTAGATAGTGTATTAAAAAGCAGAGACATCATTTTGCTGAGAAAGATCTGTCTAGTCAAAGCTATGGTTTTTCCAGCAGTCATGCATGGATGTGAGAGTTGGACCATAAAGAATCCTCAGCACCGAAGAATCGACACTTTCGAACTATGGTGGTGGAGAAGACTCTTGAGAGTCCCTTGAACAGCAAGGGGATCAAACCAATCAGTCCTAAAGGAAATCAGTCCTGGATATTCACTGGAGGACTGATGCTGAAGCTGAAGCTCCGATATTTTGGCCACCTGATGCAAAGAGTCCATTCATTGGAAAAGACCCTGATGGTGGGAAAGGTTGAAGGCAGAAGGAAAAGGGATGAGAGAGGATGAGATGGTTGGATGGCATCACCAATTCAAAGGACATAAGTTTGAGGAAACTCCGGGAGAGAGTGAAGGACAGGGAAGCTACAGTTCACAGGGTTGCAAAGAGCTGGCCACAACTTAGCAACTGAACAACAATGTGTATGACTGGGTCTTTCCAGGTGAATCAGTGGTAAAAATTCCACCTGCCAATTCAGGAAATGCAAGCTCGATATCTGGGTCAGAAAGATCCCTTGGTGTAGGAAATGGCAACCCATTCCAATGTGCTTGCTTATTCTCATGGACAAAGGAGTCTGGTGGACTATGTTCAAGGGGTCTCAAAAAGTTAGGCCATGGTTGAGTGACTGAGCATGAATGCATGTGTGTATGACTATGAGTTAACCTCATTTAATCTTTACAGTCAAAGTCATCCAGCTTACAAATAAGAATACTGAGATTTCATAAGATTAAGTCATCTGCTAACAGTAAGGTCACACAAGTAATAAATATCATAGTAAAACTTCAAAGGCAATGTATGCATGCTCAGTCACCTGGAGAAGGGAATGGCAACCCACTCCAGTATTCTTGCCTGGAGAATTCCGTGTACAGAGGAGACTGGTGGGCTACAGTCCATGGGTTTCAAAGAGTCAGACACGACTGAGAGACTAACACTACTATGCTCAGTCACATTTGACTCTTTGGGACTCCATGACCTGTAGCCCATCAGATTTCTCTGTCCATGGGGTATTCTCCGGCAAGAATACTGGAGAGAGTTGCCTTTTCTTCCTCCAGGGGATCTTCCAAATCAGGGCTCAAACCAACATTTCCTGCATCTGTGACATTGGCAGGCAGATACTTTACCACTGGACCACCAGGGAAGCCCAATGTATTTTTACTCTGTCACATTAGCTTCCTTCCTGAATTCATACATGGTTCTTAAAACTAAATAGATGTGGAATCCTCTTATTCTTTCCCTGACTCCTTTTTCAACTTTTAAAAATAGGCATCCATATAAAACACCCACATGTGATAATAATTTTGATAGCAATGACTTGACTTTCTGTCTTGCTGGTCTTCAACAAATAAAATACAAATATTATAAAATATACTAACATGTTGTAAGAGAAAAATGTTGCCTTCAGAGTAAGAAACACATATATACCTATTTTGGTTCTGGTTGATTAATAATTAAATAATAAATGGGCTTCCCTGTGGCTTGGCTGGTAAAGAATACTCCTGCAATGCAGGATACCTTGGTTCAATCCCTGGGTTGGAAAGATCGAAAGATCCCTGGAAATGGAGTGGGAAACACTACCCACTCCATTATCCTGGCCGGGAGAATTCCACTATATAGTCCATGAGGTTGCAAAGAGTCGGACACGATTGAGTGACTTTCACTTTCACATAGTGCCTACATTTTTCGAGCTTTAGATTTTGAAAGTCCTTTTCAGTATAATATTTGATGTGATATTAAACTGTTAGATGGCATCACTGACTCAATGGACATGAGTCTGAGCAGACTCTAGGAGATGAAGGACAGAGAAGCTTGGTGTGCTGCAGTTCATGGGGTCACAAAGAGTCAGACACAACTTAGCAACTGAATACCAACATATCAAATATTTCATATGATCATTGTTTCTAAAACAGCAGTGATGAAAATCTTTTTGCTCATCAACATGTTTAAGCAGTACTTCTTTAATAACATAGCTACCTAGCAATGTTGGAAATCCTTAATAATTGCCAAGTTGTTTTTTGGCAGAGGAATGAAGCTTAAGGTCAATATTAAATATTTTAGACAACAAACAGGGAAAGCAACTGAAATAAATTTCTAACATTTGTCTTTCCAAAGTGAAAATTATTGGGATCTTTGATATCATTGAACAGCTGTGGAATTGTACATTTCAAAAAATTATGTATGTTTCAACTTTTCCACTCAATATATTTTGAATGTATATTAGGCCAAAGGAAGGAACAGATTTTATAACCTTTCTTAGAAGGAAGTTTAGCATGTTGCTGCCATGATATTAGCATGATGATATTCAGGTATTGCTTTTAACTGGGGGTGGGGGTTGGTTCTTGAAGATTTGTAGATTCAGAGTGGACACAGTGATCTGGGTTCTATCCAACCATGGTGACTTGAGCAATAGGCCCAGAGTCCTTCTTCTTCTTTTTTTTAATTTTAACTTAATTCGAACCCCTTCCCTCCCTTAACATGTCCTCTATAACAATGAACTCAGCTTATGCCTTCCACACTATCAGGACCTACACAATTTCACAAACATCAAATTATCTATAATTGTGATATAAACCAAATTCCAGCAGAACTCCACTGTCTACTGTTGCAAGCCAATGAGAGCAAAAATAGAGGAAAATAAAGCTAACACTCCAATACTTTGGCCACCTGATGCGAAGAGCTGACTCATTGGGAAAGACCCTGATGCTGGGAAAGATTGAGGGCAGGAGAAAAAAGGGACGACAGAGGATGAGATGGTTGGATGGCATCACTGACTCAATGAACACGGGTTTGGGTGGACTCCAGGAGTTGTTGATGGACAGGGAGGCCTGGCGTGCTGCGGTTCATGGGGTCACAAAGAGTGGGACACAACTGAGAGACTGAACTGAACTGAAAGCTTAAGAACAGGCTTCCCTGTAGCTCAGTGGTAAAGAATCCACCTATCAATGCAGAAAATGAGGATTCGATCCCCTGGTTGGGAAGATCTTCTGGAGAAGGAAATGGCTATATATTCCAATATTCTTGCCTGGGAAATCACACGGACAGAGGAGCCTGGTGGGCTACAGTAATGGGGGTTGCAAAGAGTCAGACATGAGTTAGTGACTGAACAACAACAACACCATAAAAGCTTAATGAAAATCTTAATGAAAAAGAGCCAAAGGGTACAGAGAACTTAGATGAAGGACACACAAAATTTTTCTCAGAATAAAGAAAGTCCAATATCAATGCTAAGTGCCAATGTTCTGAAAACGTTTTGGGACTTAATTGTTTGGGGAAGGGACTTAAAGTAAGTGGAACCATAAATCGTAGTTTTGGAAAAAAATTGCTTCTGGGAAGATTCATATATAAGAAGTGGTGATATCCTGTAGTAATGTGGACATATACAGAGAAAGAGGGAAAAGTTAGTTCTCCAACACTAACAAATAAGAAACAGCATGCAACTTCCTTCCCACTGACATTACCCTTTAAGGAAACCATATAAAAAAGCTCAGAACTGATATAGGAAGCACGTCTCAAGACAGGGCAATCCTCCACTCCCCCCAAAATAATAAACTACATTCCACTATATTCCATAGCACTCAAACAGGATTTTAAGAATATGAGAAAAAACTTCAACTCAGAAATACCAAACATCTTTATGTTTGAGTTGTGTTTGTTGTTATTTTCCTTCCTTGATGATTAGATGATTCATTTTGGGAGGGTTCTTGGAGTAATTCAAAATTAGAAGAAGTCTATGGCTTGTTTTTGGTCTTTAAATTTTATGTTATCTATTATCTTTCCATTCTGGCTCAAAATTAGTGCTTGGGGTAATTTCTAAGTCCTTGTGGTTAGCTTCTATAGTCTTCAGAATACCCTTTGTCAAAAACTGTTTGTTGCAATAAGTGACTGTCTGATTGCCTATTTTTGTGGCTACCCACAAAAATACAACTTCTTCATGTAATTTTATGAGTAATTATTACATTCTTCAGTGAATAGTCTATGGGAAAACAGAAATTTTGTAATAACTGCAAGCAGTAGATTCTTTATATACTTAGTACATGTCATATATATATATATATATAGGGTTTATATATATATAAGGTTTATATATATAAACTCTTAAAATATAAGGTTTATCTACACATGCAAAATTAAAATTGGTAGGCAATTTCTATAGTTAATCATAAAACAAAATAGAGTATTATTGAGAAGATATTTCTGATTATATTTTGAATGTATGAAAGCCTGTCATTAGTGTTGACTCATAATTTGGTCATAAATATGTTATTTTCAATATGAAATATGAAAAATAAAGGACAGTAGAGACATTGAATCTCATAGTCAATAATCAAAATGTGAGTAGAGATTTCACTTACTTATATGATAGAAATAATTGGAATGGCACATGGTCAACTTTTTAAAACATGCCTGCCAAGACACTGATCCCTTATTTCTAATTCACAAGATTTGGAACAGAGTGTATACATGAATATTTCTGTTGTATGCCCTTGGTTCACATCCACTGTCAAGTCAACCTCTTCCATTTATAGTCACAGGAATTCAGTACTAGAGGGATTAAATATTTTACAAAATTAAAGGTAGTCATATAAAAAGTTAACAGCATTGACACATGTAAGTTATCATATGTGAAATGAATTGCCAGCCCAGGATTGATGCATGATACAGGGTGCTCAGGGCTGGTGCACCGGGATGACCCAGAGGAAGGGAATCAGGAGGGAGGTGGAAGGGGGATTCTGGAAGGGGAACACATGTATACCCATGGCAGATTCATGTCAATGTATGGCAAAATCAACACAATAATGTAAAGAAAATAAATAAATAAATAAATATATTTAAAAAAAAATTACAATACTGTAGAGTCACTTGTATTAGAAGGCTGTTTAATTACTTCACTGAAAACATAAAGTATATATTGATGGCTTTAGATCCCCAGGTCCTATTGAGAATACATAGTTTTTTTGAAGATGTTTTGGAATGAGAAAATTGGTATGCTCATAGGCATGTATATTAAATGCTCTACAAATTTTCTAAATTTTTTTATAACTATGTATTTTGTATGATGGGTAATATTTATTTTCCTTTACAATAGCCAATATACTTTGCATCTTACTAACTAGAAGTGTTAACTTTAAAAAATAACATTTTAACAGGTAAAATTTCACATAATATAAAATTAGCCATTTTAAAGTGAGCAATCCAATAATATTTAGGACACGAATGATGTTATACTATCACTACCTCTATCCACTTCCAAAATATTTTCACCACCCCAAAAGAAAAGTCTATACCCATTAAGAAATTGCTTCCATATCTCCATTTTCTACTCCTGGCAACCACTGCGTTTTGTCCCCATGAATTTGTTTCTTTTTTGGATATTTTACATAAATAAAATCGTATGTTACTTTGTATTTTTTGATACACCCACTTTTCTTGAAATGTCCATGGTATATGATAAGTGCATGATCAGCGCTTCTTTTTTATGGATGGATAATGTTCTGTCGTGCGTATATGCCATCATTTGTCTGTTTGTCTGTTTACACAGAATGGGCATTGGACTGTTTTCGGCTTTAGGTTAGTGAGAATAATGCTATGATGAATATGTGTGTATGTGTATCTGTTTGAGTACCAGTTCTCCATCTTGGTGTGTGTGTATTGAATGACTACTTTTATGGTAAGTAACATAAGAACTCCTGAATGAGTTTCCACAGATCTAAAATAAGAAACAAGCTATTAAAAGAAGTATTGAAATAAAGCCTTATCACACTGGGCAGATCTAAATGAATAAACAGAACACTGATTGTCTTTCATCTCTGAGTTCTTCTAGTTATGCATATTTTGACTCCTTTTGTCCCACTTCCCTTCTCCTTTCTACCATATTGCTTCCCATTCCCACCCCCATGTCACATCTTATCTTGCCTAAGTAGACGAATGAGGGTAAAATGGTAATAAATTATCTCATTTGTCAGAATAACTTTCAAATTTCTTCTAGCCACTCAAGACACAACATCTGCGATTTTATGAAACATGGTTTTGCTTCTTTTAGCCAAACTGCTCACAAACTCCCAATACAATGCCTTGCTAAATAATTGGAAATGTGGATGAATACATTTAAAATGTATTAAGAGATATTGTGCTTTATGGCCACCTTGCAATGAGACTAAGTTTCATCTCAATGAAATATGAAATCATGCCTTTCATTTCCTTTAATGAGCTTATATGATAGAAATAACTGGAATATGGCATGGTTGACATATTTTTTAAATTTTGTTCTGGATTTGGCTAATGAATTTTGGAGACGATCAACTTTGTTCAACCTGATTAAAAAACATAGAATACTAATGATCTCTGCTAGGAATTATAAATGTTCATAGACATAATGATGCTTCAACTATTCTGAGATCTGAGCACTGAAGAAAGCTTAAGATGTTATCTTTCTATAAACCAGTTCAGTTCAGTTCAGTTGCTCAATCGTGTCCAACTCTTTGCAACCCCATGAACTGCAGCACACCAGGCCTCCCTGTCCATTGCCAACTCCCGGAGTCCACCCAAACCCATGTCCATCGAGTCGGTGATGCCATCCAGCCATCTCATCCTCTATCATCCCCTTCACCTCTTGCCCTCAATCCTTCCCAGCATCAGGGTCTTTTCCAATGAGTCAACTCTTCGCATGAGGTGGCCAAAGTTTTGGAGTTTCAGCTTCAACATCAGTCCTTCCAATGAACACTCAGGACTGATCTCCTTAAGGGTGGACTGGTTGGATCTCCTTGCAGTCCAACGGACTCTCAAGATCTTCTACAACATCACAGTTCAAAAGCATCAATTCTTCGGTGCTCAGCCTTTTTCACTGTCCAACTCTCACATCCATACATGACCACTGGAAAAACCATAGCCTTGACTAGACGAACCTTTGTTGGCAAAGTAATGTCTCTGCTTTTCAATATGCTATTCAGGTTGGCCATAACTTTCCTCCCAAAGACTAGGCGTCTTTTGATTTCATGACTGCAATCACCATCTGTAATGATTTTGGAGCCCCCAAAAATAAAGTCTCTATAAACAAAGCTGTCTGTAAAAGAAAACAAATATTTCAAATTTTAGTGTTTTGCTCATTTTTATTAGAAGAACTAGTTAGCTCTGAGATCTTGTTTTCAGTTCAATAAAGTCATGTTTCAGGATTTTTGTCTCATTCACAGAATGTATTGTTTCTTTTTCTGTATAATATATCCTCACGTACATGAATAAAGTTTTCTACTCTACGTCCTTAGTAAGGCATTCTTTTAAATTACAGAGAAAACAAATCATAATGATTTGCCTTAGACTTTGGTGGCTTCCCTGGTGACTCAGATGGTAAAGAATCTGCCTGCAATGTGGGAGACTCAGGCTCAGTCTCTAGGTTATGAAGATCCCTTGGAGAAGAGAATGGCCACCCACTCCAGTATTCTTAACTGGAGCATTCCGTGAACCAGGAGCCTGGCAGGCTACAGTCAATGGGGTCACAAAGAATTGGACAGGACTGAGCAACTAACACTTTCACTTTTTACTCACGACTTTGGGAGAAAGCTGTCTGGAATTTACCATCAAAGCCACTTTACTTTCAACTGTTATCACTGCTACTGCTTCTGCACACTTTCTTTGATATAGTTCCTGCTTCATCCTTAAACTTAATTAAGTGAGAAGTTGGCTTTTTTTTTTTTTAATCATTTGGCCATGCTACACAGCATGTGGGATCTTAGTTCCCTGATCAAGGATTGAATCCCTGCCCCTTGATTAGGCAGCACAGAGTCTTAACCATTGGACCACCAGGGAAGTCCTAAGGGTTGACTCTTTTAAACGTAGTATCTCTAATTACAAATGGATTATTAAAAATAAGAATAATCATCTTTCAAAATTAAGGCAAAATGCATTTCTCTAAACTTAAAATTTACTTAAATTTTTAAAAATAAGTAAATATTATGTACAAAGTTGTAGTAAGTATAAAACAATTTTATTTTATTTATGTATATATTAGATATGTGTACATTGCATATGTGTATGTATTGTCCATGTATATAATATATATACATGTGAATATATTTTAAATAGCTCAGTTTAAATATTTCTAAGTGTTAAAGTATATCTTAAGACTTTTTTTCTTTCAGCATTTTCCTCTCACCATTTTAATTTCAGTCTGGACTTTATTACACAGAGAAAGTCTCCTTCCCTGATTTTTCTAGCCTGCCCCATGTGATTAATGGTGTTCCCTTTAGTCATGATATCATTGCAGTCTCAAATTCAGAGACATGGCACACGTGGTAGACTTCTGCTTTTCTACTTACCAAAAGCCAAAATATACTTGGTAGTATTTAAACACAACTAAGGGCGAGAATTCCTATTAGGTCAGAAAGCAGGAAAGAGAGGCTTAGTGTTGAATTTAACAGTTGGAGCTATAAAGCCTCAAGTACCTTTTGTGATTTCTGCACGTCTCAGACCCAACTAGGTCTGACTGAACGGCTTCAGAGCACACATTTCCTGTTTTAAGTCAGTGTTGGACCCAGCCCCAGACGCTCACACTGTTATATTGACTCTCAACTCTTTCCAGACTTTGGCCAGAACTAAGCCTTGTCTCACCGACACATTCCTAGCCTGATTCCCTGACTTAGAAGAGCTGAAGGTGCCTGGTTTGTTCACTTACTTTAAATTTTACTATTAAGAGTGAGAAATACATGTCACCTCAGCCTGAACCACATATGGACATATGGCCTAAACGTTGAGATTGATGGGTTTCAGTTATCTTTGTTTTACCTTTAGTTTTGTAGAAATGTTAGTTAAGCATGAGATGTTTCTCTGGGAATAATGGTTTTCCAAAGTCTTGCTATTAAAGTTGAAGCCAAATTGGAACTTAGTCATTGGGAACCAGGGAGGGCATTTCAACATTTAGGAAAATCCTTCACAGACAATTACAACTTCCCACAGAGTTTTGGAAAAACACGTTAGCCACTTACTTGTCATGGTAAGAGGATCTCAAAGTTAATTTAGTATCTTTAAAGAGACTAGTTAGAAAGTTAATAAATAAGGAGATGCTTAGTCACGATAACCACAGTTAGTCATCAAAATATTTTCCTGCCTATGACAGATCAGTGTGGGTTTAAAACTATCTACTAACAGCTATATTCCTTCCCCAGTCCACCCAACTCCCATGAAACCAACATGAGAACATTTTTGCAACATACTTTTTTCATAGAGATATACAAGGCAATATTAGAAAAAGCCACCATTGCACTAGTAAAAATTCAATAGTCTCCTAGGAAGAAAGACATAGAGAATAGACTTGTGGACATGGGGAGAGGGGAGGAAAGGGTGAGATGTATGGAAAGAGTAACATGGAAACTTACATTACCACGTGCAAAATAGAGAGCCACGGGAATGTGCTGTACGGCTCAGGAAACTCAAACAGGGGCTCTGTATCAACCTAGAGGGGTGAGATGGGGAGGGAGATGGGAGGGAGATTCAGAAGGGAGGGGATCTATGTAAACCTATGGCTGATTCATGTTGAGATTTGACAGAAAACAGCAAAATTATGTAAAGCAATTGTCCTTCAATAAAAATAAATTAAAAAAGAAAGAATACACATCTCTTACTTCATTATTAGTCAGCAGTTTAAAGTCTTGTCAATACAATTTCCTGTTGTACAGCCAAACAGAGATACGTAGTATTGTACTTCACTCATTCCCTGTAATCTCTATCTGTGCTCATTGAGAAGGAAAGCATTTGAACAATTGCAGGACATTTCATGTGTAAAAAAAGTAACAGACAGCCCCATTTTCTTTCTTTTGTTTTTTTTTTAATATAAATTTATTTATTTTACTTGGAGGCTAATCACAGCTCCATTTTCTATAGTCATAGACCCTCAAAAGTAAAAAAGTAATGCTATTGTACTAAACACCCTGTAAGTCAGCAGGCCTTCATGATAGTCTCTGTTAGGGCATAATGAAACTAAAAAAGTTATCTTTACTTTGGGTTACCACTGCTTCTCTCTTGTGGAAGGTTCTCTACAACCTTCCTTTAAGGGCTGCCAAGGAATTCCTTAGGAAGCTGTGAGGGAAATCAGGCCCATGATGAAAAGACTCCACTATTATCTCTTTTAACTTGTGTGGATTTAAGTAATTTGGAAAGCAAAGAATACAGCAGTATTTCAACTAAATTGGGTAGAGGCAAAGTCTTTGGATTACTTGGTCTTGTTTCATTTCATTTAGAGATGTCACCAAGCTTATAAAATAATAATAAACTTTGACCTACTTTATTCAGTTCAATAAGAACACTGTTAACCTGCCAAAGTATGAGGTCACACAACGGTCTCTGTGTGCCGCCATTTTCTGTGGCCAGGTGGAGGCAAATAGCAGGGAGCTGGGCAGTTATAAGTGAGCCTTTCATTGTCAATACTCTGCCACTTGTCTTTTCTTGCTCTATTGTTTCATCCTCAGTAGTAGCCCTTTCTCACATCCAAGTTCTTGTTCTTTCTCTGTTTTCAAGTCCACGATCCTAAATCTAAACAGCAAGAGATCTAAATTAGTTGTTTAGAATAACTGTTGATGGGCTGATTGATTATGTTTCAATATAAGAAAAAAAAAATAAGAAGACAGGGAGGGAGCATTAGCTTTTTAAAATCACATTAAACATTGATCCAATGGAATATACTATAAATAATAATTTCTACCTTCTGATATTATATAATCCATCTTCGTTTGCTATAGTTTTCCTCCTTTGGTACCAAAGTTTTAATAATTCTTCTATAAGTAGAATATACATATTAAAGCTGTTTTACTGTTTATAAACATGTTTGCTGAATATACATGTTTAAACTGTTAAAGTTGCATGTAACACATAGGAAGTTGTCTGAACCAAATTTTAAACGTCTTAAATTTTGCTCCAAGTGTCTAGGAAGAGATGAGATAAATATTTGAAAGTTAAAATGGAGAAAACAAATCTGCTAGATCATTTTCATAGTACTTTGTTTTCATTGTTAGATCCCCTTATATGGATAAACGGGAACCCAGTGCTTGTACCTGGTCTAGATTAATGTATTTTGAAAGTCTGGCTAAATAAAGGAACAAGAAAGACTTTCACTCAAAGGACAAATAATGTAATTAAAGGTGATTCAGGGACAAAACCAAGTCCAGACATTCCTTTCAACCAGATCACCAATAAGAACCAAAAGAACTGAGTATGAACAACAAGAGGAAATGAGAGAAACAGAACATTTGAGTGTCCTTAAAGGCAATCCACTCCAGCATTCTTGCGTGGAGAATCCTATGGACAGAGGAGCCTGGCAGGCTACAGTCCATGGGGTCGCAAGAGTCGATCATGACTTAGCGACTAAACTACTACTACTATTAACTAAAGTTAATCATTATTATTATTAATGTGGGAGCCATATCTCAGTGGTGTGAATGAGCTATTAAGAGCACAACCAGTTGGGACACTGTGCAACACAATTACACATAAAAATTCACTTAATTTTCCCATAAACCCACTCTGAATATATTAGATTCTGGGTGCTACAATCAGATCCTTACCATTGATGACCCAAGAAGTAAATCTTACTGTTTATCACTATGACCTTCTGGGAGAATTTTAGCATGTTTCTGGAGCTACAGTCCATAGGGTCACAAAGAGCTGGAAACAGCTGATGCGACTTAGCATGCAGGCATCAGGTAACCCGGATGTCATGAGCTCAAGGATTTTGATCCCATAATAGTCTCATAGTAAGGCATTCAACCCTTTGTTTTTAACTTTAACTATGGAAATTTTCAAATATGCACAAAAATAAAAGAATGGTACAACAGACTCCCAAGTACCTGTCACTCTAAGCAATTAAAATTTCAGCATTTAACAGCGTTTATCTCTGCCTGGAAACAGGGAGTCCTGGCTGCCGCAGTCTGTGGGGTCGTGAGGAGTCAGACGCGACTGACAGGCTGGACAGGAGCCACAATCTATGCCTACCGCTTTCAACCTTGACTAGATTTTTTTAAACAAACATCAGACATGTCTGCATATTAACCATAAATAAGGCACATATATCTCCAAGGGATAAGAACTATTTTAAAAAAATATAATGATGCTGTTATCATACCTAAAATGTGTTCTTTGCCATCTAATATCCAGTTTCAAATTTCTCTTACTGTCACACACATATATTTAAAATTGGCTAGTTAAAATTAAAGTCCAAGCCAGTTCTACATGTAGCACTAGGACATATTTCCTAAGTTTTAAAAATTCATAATTACCCTTTCTTTTTTATTGTCATTTACTTGTTGAACAAACCAGGTCTTTTGTTTTGTGGAATTTCTCATATTCTGTATTGCTCTCTGTGGAATTTAAAAAAATATGTTCTTTTATTTCCTGTATTTCCCATGTAATTAAATATACCCAAATTCATAGATAGAACACAAATGAAAAAAAAATACAAGTCAGCTGTATTTTTCAAAAATGCTAGTATCATAAAAGACAAAGACTGAAGAACTGTGATAGATTGAAGGATATTGAGTAAGTGAGTGAGTGAAGTTGCTTAGTCGTGTCCAACTCTTTGAGACCCCACGAACTGTAGCCTACCAGGCTCCTCCGTTCATTAAAGAGGCATAAAAATGAAAAGCAATGAATAATGAGAAATTTTATTTTGCTATAAAGGACATTGGGATAAGTGACAAAATTTGATAAGGTCTGTATAAAAAAATCATACTTTATATTATAGTTATCTCCTTGTTTTCATCATTTAACTGTGTCTAAGTAAGAGATTGTCCTGTTTTTTTAAAAAATACATACTGAAGAGTTTAAATGTAGTGTCATATTGATAACACTTCTCAAATTTTTCCGAAAAAATACATATATTTTAATATGTCTATATATATATATGCATACATATACAGTCAGACAGAGTGAGAAGGAAGAGGAGGACGAGCAAGTGGAAAATAAAATAAATGCCTCAAAACTTCAGATTTGAGTAGTTGGAAAAAAAAGGAATATGGAATTTCTTTTTCCTGTTTGTGCAACTTTTTTGAACGTCTGCTATCACAAAAGAAAAGTTTAACAACATGATAGATCTGGGGCTTGAGGGGATCCATATTATAAATTTGGCAAGAACATTTCACAGGTGGTGATTCTGAGCTTTATATTGCAATAAGGACGGACAGCATGTCTGATCGTCTCCCAAGTGATGTTAATTAAGACTGATAAGCAAGTTTAGGTGTCAGTCTTATCCTATAGTAAAGACATCACCAGCTTTTCACTTAGTTGTTTTTGGGTTTTTTTTTTTTTTAGCAGCAATTGACAATGATTCATTTAGTAAAGATAATTTAGATGCCTTTTTCTGTCTCTGTAATCACTTTTAGGAAAATGAGATGACTCCACAATAACTTCCAAAAGTACTAAGAATCTTTTTTCAGGTAGTTTTGAACCCCTGCTGCTGCTAAATCACTTCAGTCGTGTCCGACTCTGTGCAACCCCGTGGACGGAAGCCCATGAGGCTCCTCCATCCATGGGATTTCCCAGGCAAGAGTGCAGGAGTAGGTGCCATTGCCTTCTCCTTTGAACCCCTAGAATGTCACAAATTTCAATAAGTAACTGTTAGTATTATCCTTTATATCAAATTCCTTCATAACTAGGCAGTGGGAATTCCTTCAGGTTGGTCCATGTGTACTTTTTAACAAAACCACCATAGTCTTTGAGGATGCTTTTCTTCCTGGTATGATGACATGCTCTAGCCTTACCTAGTATATTTTCTGACCCGAACATTAAATATAGTCCTTCCCTCATGGATCCCTGGTGCCTCTTAGTGAGAAAAAGTACTGAAAGTCCATATTAGTTTTCCATTTCTATGTAACAAATTACCACAAACTAGTGACTTAAAAGACACAGACACACACATATAATATATATACAATGTAAATATATGAATGTAAGAATTAAACCTTACAGTCTCTATAGGTCAGGAATTAGTATGACTTAACTGAGTCTTCTGCTTACAGTATCAGAAATTTGAACTCCAGGATTTAGCTGAGTTGTACCCTTATTTGGGCTTCCATGATGCCTCAGTGGTGAAGAATCTGCCAGCAATGCAGGAGACATGGGTTCGATCCCTGGGTCTGGAAGATACCCTGGAGGAGGGCATGGTAACCCACTCCAGTATTCTCACCGGGAGAATCCCAGGTAGAGGAGCCTGGAGGGCTATAGTCCTTGAAATCGCAAACAGTCAGACACAACTAAAGCAACTGAGCACACACACACATCCTCTTATTTAGAGGCTTGTCAAAGGAAGAATTTGCTTTAAAGCTCATTTAGGTTGTCTGCAGAGCTCATTCTCTTGTGGCTGTGTGACAAAGGGCCCACCTTCTTACTAGCTCTTGGCTGGAGATCACCTACAATTCCCTACTGTATGGTCTTCTCTGTGAATTGTCACCCCACAGTAGCTTTCTTCTTTGAGGTATAGGGCATCTCCCTAACTGAAGTCAGATAGCATGGAAGTTTATATAATGTAATCATGAGAATGGAATTCCCTCATCTTTGCCCATCCTATTGGTTAGAATCACAAATGTTTGTCCTCGAGGTATTGAGGCTATACAAGGGTGTGACTCACTTAGGGTCCCCTTAGGGTTTGTCCACAACAGTGATCAAAACCTAGGTATTTGTGATAACCACCACTTCTGAGTTGGTCATTGCTTTTAAACCTTTCCAGTGAACTGAGTAAATACATTTCTTTGATAGAGAATATTACCTCATGAATTCATTAATAATGGTCACTCTCTGGTAGTTTAGTTGGTAAGTCGTGTTCGACTCTTGCAACCCCGTGGGCTGTAGCCCACCAGGCTTTTCCAGGATTTCCATGGATTTTCCAGACAAGAATACTGGAGTGGATTGCCATTTCCTTCTCCAGGGGATCTTCCAGAGCCAGGAATCGAACCCAGGTCTCCAGCATTCCAGGCAGTTTCTTTACCGACTGAGATAACAAAATATCATGGACTCGGTTCAATTCAGTCGTTCAGTTGTGTCCGACTCTTTGTGACCCCATGGACTGCAGCACACCAGGCCTCCCTGTCCATCATCAACTACCAGAGTTTACTCACTCGTGTCCATTGAGTCAGTGATGCCATCCAACCATCTCATCCTCTGTTGTCTCCTTCTCCTCCCACCTTCAATCTTTTTCAGCATCAGGTTTGGACTAGACTAGGCTTAAAAAAAAAAAATGTATCTCTCTCAGTTTGGGTGGCTAGAAGTCCCAGATCACGGTGCCAGCACAGTTTTTATGGGATGATGTTCCTGCTCCAACTCTTTCTGCAATCCCATGGACTGTAGCCTGCCAAGCTCCTCTATGTCCATACAATTTTCTGGGCAAGAATTCTGGAGTGGGTTGCCGTTTCCTACTCTAGCGGATCTTCCCAACCCAGGGATTGAACCCATGTCTCTTGCATTGGCAGGTGGATTCTTTATCACTGAACTCCCTGGGAAGCCCATCTTCTGGGATTCCAATTGCCGACTTCTCGCTCTATTCATACGCAGGCCTCTTTTATAAGGACACTGATCTCATTCATGAGATTAAACCTTAAACCCCACTAATAATCTCTCCCAGAGATTCAGATTCTTTTTTCACACACACTGAAAATGAAAAGAATTAACTGGCCATTCTTTCTCTCACTCTATGGCTCAAGGTGGGGGAAATTACATAGTCCATGACTTTCCCCATAGTCTCACCAACCACTGCAATGGATTCCTAGGGGAAAGTGGTGAATACAGGTTCATCGTGAATCATGCCCTTAAATTCTTGAGTGATTATTAAATCTATCATTATTTTATATATTGTTATTGTACATTCTCTTAGGTAATGACCTCAATGTTTTCTTTTAGCAGGATTCTCATGTATCCATTACACGTACCTTAACAACTACATTTAGCAGTCACTAAAATTTTCAAATATACTGCTATTTACTTCAAGGCATCCTATATTCCTCCAATGATATCTTATTTATCTAATTATTTTCTTTTATACTATTAATTGTATATTGCAAAAGTTTTTCAAACATTTAGAAAGTGCAGTTATATATTTAAACCCACAACCCATCATTCCAACAATTATCAATTTTCTGAATTTCTTATTTATCACTGAGATGTTTTCTTAAAGTATTCCAAAGCAAATCCCAGATATCAAAGTATTTCATCTGTAGTACTTAAGTATAAGTCTCTGATAGATAAGAAAGGTTACAAAACATATGGAATAAGAAATGACAACCCTCTCCAATATTCTTGCCTGGAAAATTCCATGAAGAGGAGCCTGGCAACTCTAGTCCACAAGAGTCAGCCATGACTGAGTCACACACACACACAGATACACACAAAGCACAACCACAATATCATTATCACATCCAACAAAATAAACAATTTCTTAATTTATCTCAAACATATCACATTTTCCCCAATTGTATAAAAAAGTGTTTTGTTTTTCAGTAGTTTGTTCTAGTCAGGACCCAAACAGGATGTCCAGTTTCCATTGATTGATATATATCTTCAGTTCAGTTCAGTTCAGTCACTCAGTCATGTCTGAGTCTTTGCAACCCCATGGACGGCAGCACGCCAGGCCTCCCTGTCCTTCACTCCAATTCCTGGAGTCCACCCAAACCCATGTCCATTAAGTCGGTGATGGCATTCAACCATCTCATCCTCTGTCGTCCCCTTCTCCTCCTGCCCTCAATCTTTCCTGGCATCAGGGTCTTTTCAAATGAGTCAGTTCTTCGCATCAGGTGGTCAAAGTATTGGAGTTTCAGCTTCAGCATCAGTCCTTCCAATGACTATTCAGTACTGATCTCCTTTGGGATGCACTGCTTGCATCTCTTTGCAGTCCAAGGGACTCTCAAGAGTCTTCTCCAACACGACAGTTCAAAAGCATCATATATGTATAATCATAATTATAATTTTATATATATACTAAAATTTTATTTTATCTATTTTAAATTTTGTATTTAAATTTAAATATTTATACTAGCCTTCCCTCATTTTTTGTGCCCTTTACAAGTCAAAACTGGGATACTGTTTTTCAAGAACCTCTCTGATTCTTAATTTGAATTACTGAATCTTCACAGAGTCATTTAAAATGACCCCCTCTTCCTTGTATTTTCTGTAAAGTGCTTAGAGGCTTGATTGTATTTTAGCAAGAACATTTCATCTGGAATGCTGCTTATTTCTTTTTTTAAAAAATATTTTCATTTATTTATTTGGCTGTCCTAGATCTTAAATTGTAGCATGTGAGGTCTAGTTCCTTGATTAGGAGTTGAACCTGGGCTGCCTGCATTGGAGACATGGAGTCTTATCCACTGGACAACCAGGGAAGTCCCAGAGTGCTATTTATTTCTTATTGTTTCACACTGGGAAGCACTACAAGAGTGGGTATTCACTTTTAGTGATGTTAAAATTTATCAGTGGGTTCAGGTAAAGTTGGGGTTTCCCTGTTGGCTCAGACAGTAAAGAATCTGCCTGATATGCAGGAGACCCAGGTTTGACTCCTGGGTTGGGAAGATCCCCTGGAGAAGGGAATGGCTACCTACTCCAGTATTCTTGCCTGAACTAACATTCTCACTTGCATGTAAAGTCATCCTAGCTCTTTTAGATTTTCCCATCAACTTGTCTCTTAATGATTTAGCAGCCATTGATTATTGATGTGTATATCCATTGTTCCCTTGGTGCTTGAAAATGGTAACATTTTACTTTTATCATTTTTTATCTTTTCATTAACTGTTATTCTTCTATTAAAATAAAAACAAAAAACATATTCCTTCCATTAACTATTTGGTTAGCCTGAACTATGTCCACAAAAAAAGGTAGAATAAACACTAGAGTCTTTTCTTATATTTATCAATATTCTAAGCTTTGAATTGGCACCATAGCAAACTCTAGAAATATCAAAGTTTTTGAACATTAATAGAATCAATGAAGTTTTATGTATGTGACATGCTTCAATTACTTCAATCACTATTCTTTCTGAGTTTAATTGTCCCACATTTGAATAGCAGTAGTCCCTTCAAGTTGGCACCCATTTCATTCTACCAAGACTCCACTAATATTTAACAGCTTCCTTGCATTCAATACAAGGATATCTCAGGCTCAACTCGGCCTGAAACATTAGCAAATGTTTCCTGCCCCAGACCTGTAATCAACATTTTCCCAAAAGAATATTGGTTTCAGTAGAAAATTGTATTTAAGGCTCGCAACCTGGAAGTCAGTGTTCCTTTGCATTTTTTTTGCATTAGCCTTTATTATGTATTTTGCAGTAAGTAGGGTATGTATACACACATAATAAAATTAGTAGAAATAAACTGTGTCAAATGTACTGTAAAATTTACTCTAAATCTTATGAAAATGAACTTAAAATATTCAACTTGGGAAACAGCATTATATTTATTTTTGTTGGTTGATAACAAAGGAACTCAAGTCTCCTATTTCTAGGACATAGTTGTTCCAGCTGTTGCTTATATCACACAGTTGTCCTTAGAGTATTTCATTTTCTATAGTACAAAATGAAGCCAGATATTTCCAACAGTTCCATTGTCCATGGCTCCCTAGTGACTATACAAACATCCTGCAAATCGTGTGACCTAGCACATTGCAAACACATGGATGAAACAACTAACCAAGGAGCTGTTATATCCTGACTCACTGTTTATTAATAATTTATTGTCAGTGATAAATATAGATCAGCACATGCAGAAGAGTAATTAAAATTAAAGCAAGATGCATCATTGAAATAAAATGTGTGGGAGAAGAGCCAACATTTCTGTATGTAATTAAAAGTGGTATGTGCTCTAGATTTAAATGGTTGAAGGAAATTGTCAGCTTTTCAGAGGCCATATACCAGTTGTCTTCTTCAAAACCTGAACATATGGTCAGCCTGATCCAAGGGAAAGAAAGAGGAATTGTTACCGAAAGCAGGGTCTAGCTGCTCGCTGCTCAAAAGCTGATAAAGAGGCCAGGTTGGTGGATAGGAAACTTTGGTCTATTCTAGATGCCTGCAACCAGGGAAGGGGGTGGTGAGGCACAGGGCAGATGTCTGTCCAAAGACCAGCTCCCCGGGATAGAGGCAGGGTGCTACATACAGAGACAGCATAGTCAGCTCTGACAGTTCTCTTGAAATCTGTCATTGGTAGTCTGACCAGCATCATCTTGATTGTTTTAGGTAGTCAAGTCCAGGGATGGTTTCTTCCTGTTTCTTTGAGGCTAATTCTCAGAATTGTGGCAGCTTTGTCATGGCTATAGTCTGATCATCATGTAGTTAGTTTTTCCCACATGGTGGGGGTTTTAGTACTTATAAGACAGCTCACAGGACATGTTCTATCTATAGCCCTTGAGAAGGAACAAAAAGTATTTGACTTTGCTTAGTGACTACATTGTTATTATTTGGTCTCTCTTGACTGTTTTCTTTTGTTTCAGCATTTTCTCACTTCTCTGATTAAACCTCTTCTTTGGCTAAAGTTTTTCCACAGATGAAAGGCAGGCTGAGGACATGGGGTCAGGGGCAAGAACCAAAGGATCCTGCTCCATTTTCTAATGAGTGAGCTTTTTGGATGGTAGTGTATCCTTCTGTGGTCTGGTCCCTTAACTGTTCTAGCAATCCATGATAGCTTACAGATTAATGTGCTATGAAAAATTTTATAGGGATCTGCATGAAGTCATATTGTACTGACAACACCCTGCATTTACCAACTGCACATGTACTCATTTAACTTACAGAAGCATGTGCTGTAAAAACACACTGGCTTAATTATCCATCTGTACAGGGCTTCCTCGGTGGCTCAGTGGTAAAGAAACTACCTACAATGCAGGAGTCGCAATAGACATGGGTTCAATCCCTCGGTGGGAGAAAAACTGAGGGAGAAGGTCATGGAAACCCATGCCAGTATTCTTACTTGGAGACTCCCATGGATAGAGGACCCTGGTGGGCTCTAGTCCATAGGGTCACAAAGAGTCGGACATGACTGAAGCAACTTAGCACACACCTGCAGTAACTATATGGACAGGTTAATGCTTGGGCTCACCTTTTTCTTTAGCAGAAATGATGTGGATTTTTTATTCATATGATGAAAATAAATAGATGTACATACAGGGTTTCATCTATGAGGAAGTCATTTCCAATCTGGTAAATTTCTATAGTGAGATGTGAATGTGATGTTATCCTTTGGGTAGTAGTTGTGGGATAACATTTCATGTGAAGCAGAGCTAAAATGTCTTTCTAATAGACGTAGTAAAAACGAAATCCCTAGGCATTCTTCTGCCATATAATGAATTGCTTATTCTGTATTAGATAAACTTTTGTTGAATGGATAAATTAAAAAGTAAAACTCATTAATTAAGAGCTATTATTATCAGCCCCCAGTATATTACTCTATTTGGTTTCTTATTTTAAAATTCAAGCATGGTTAACTAAAAATGTTGCATTAGTTTCTGGATACAGCAAAGTGATTCAGTTACATATGTGTGTGTGTGTGTGTGTGTGTGTGTGTGTGATATAAATATATATGATAAATATATTTCAGGTTTTTTTCCATGATAGTTCATTAGAAGATATTGAATGTATCACTAGTTCCCTGTTCTATACAATAGGTTCTTGTTGTTTATGTATTTTATAAATAGTAGTTTATATGTGCCAGTCCCAAGCTTTATCCCTCCCTTCCCTTTCCCCTTTGGTAACCACAAGTTTGCTTTCTATGTCTGTCTGTGACTCTGTTTACTTCTAGGGATTGAAACATTGGTGGCAGCTCTTTCTGTGCTTCCCAGGTGGCACAGTGATAAAGAAACTGCCTGCTGATGAGGGAGACATTTGAGATGCAGGTTCAATCCCTGGGGTGGGAAGATCCCCTAGAGGAGGAAATGGCAACCCATTTCAGTATCTTTGCCTGGGGAAATCCTAGGGACTGAGGAGCCTGGTGGACTACCATCTATGAGATTACAAAAGAGTTGGATAAAACTAAGCACAATAGCAATAGCAATTGCCCAGTGCCAATATTGGTGCTTACAAGCACTCTTATGGAAAACTTCTAGCCTATTAGAGGGGGCTTATTCCATGATGCACATGCCAGACATGCAACCAGACATACTGGGGTCCTGCCCATCCACCAGAGTATCTGCAACAAATGCAGGAGGCAAGGCCAGCCAGCTAGGACAGGGGCCAGTCACGCCTACCATTCCACTCATGGGAGCTGGCTCTACTACAGCTGAAGAGGGAATGCAGCTGACATAGGGGACACCACTAGAAGACATAGCCCTGGTGGCCAGTGGGGAGCTTAGCACTTCACCCAGGGGACAGCTACATAAGACCACTTCTTCAAGATTGGGAGATGGTAACAAATCTACATAATACATAGAAATAAACACAGAGAATTTGGAAAATGAGAGACAAAGGAATATCTTCTAAATGAAAGACAAGACCAAAACCTTAGAAAAAGAACCAAAGAAAATGAGAAAAGCAATCTAGCCAATAAATAGATCAAGATAATAATCATTAAGGTGCTTCCTGAACTTGAGAAAAGAAGAGATGAACACAGTGAGAATTTCAACAAAGAGAAAAAATATAAAAGAACCAGTGAGATCTGAATAATACAATAACTGAGATAAATATACTGGAAGGAATTAACAGATTAGGTAATACAGAAGAATGTGTGAGCTACCTGGAGGATTGTTGTTCAGTCACTCTGTCACGTCTAATTCTTTGACCCCATGGACTGCAACATGTCAGGCCTCCCTGTCCCTCCCCATTTCCTGAAGTTTACCCGGAAGCCCATTGCATGGATGATGCCATCCAGCCATCTCATCCTCTGTTACCCCCTTCCCTTTCTGCCTTCAATCTTTCCTAAAATTAGGGTCTTTTCCAATGAGTCAGCTCTTCACATCAGGTGACCAAAATACTGGAGTTTCAGCTTCAACATCAGTCCTCACAGTGAGTATTCAGGATTGATTTCCTTTAAGACTGGTTTGATCTCCCTGCTGTCCAAGGGACCTGGAGGATAGAATAGTGTTAATCACCCATTGGCACAGTGAAAAGGGAAAAATTTTTTTAAAAATAAAGGATAAAGAGGACTTTGAAGTAACATCAGGAAAGCCAGCATTCATATTACAGGAATTCCAGAAGGAGAAGAAAGAGAAAGGGGCAAGAAAAATGTATTTTACAAAATCATTGCTGGAAACTTCCCTAACCTAGAGAAGAAAACAGATATCCAGGTCCAGGAAGCACAGAGAGTCTCAAACAAAATCCCCAAAGACACCCAAACTAAGACATCATAAGTGAAATGGCAAGAGTTAAAGACAAAGAGAATTTTAAAAGCAGCAAAAGAAAAACAAAGTGTCACACACAAGGGAACTCAAACGCAAAGGAGGCAAGAATATACAACGAGGAAAACGGGCACATGCAGAATAAACTGGACTAGTTTCCCACATCATAATCAAAAGTAAACTTGAAATGGATTAAAGACTGAAATGTAAGACCTGAAACCATAATATTTTAGAAGAAAACATAGGCAGCGAGTGTTTTACAGCAGTCTCAGCAATATTTTTTGGATCCATCTCCTTAGACAAGGCAAACAAAGCAAAAGTAGACAAATGGGACTGTGTTAAACTGAAAAGTACACAGCAGAAGAAACCATCAATAAAATGATAAGATTACCTACTGAATGGGGGAAGATAACTGCAAGTAATACATTCATTAAGGGGTAAATACTCAAAATGTGTGTATCCAAATGTGCAACATGCAAAAAAAAATCAAAATTAAAAAATGGGAAGAGAAACTTGTGTAGACATCTTTCCAAAGAAGACATATGTATGGCAAATTGACACATGAAAGATGCCCAACATCTATAGTCATCAGGGAAGTGCAAATCAAAATCACAATGGGATATTACTACACACTTGTCAGAATGGCTGTTATCAAAAAGGCAAGAAATATGAAACATTGGTGAGGATGTGGAGAAAAGGGAACGCTTGTGCATTTTTGGTAGAACACTAAATTTGTGCAACCAGTTTGGAAAATAGTATGGAGGTTCCTTACCGAATTAAAAATAAAACTGCCACACAGTCTTGCAATTCCACTTCTGGGTATTTTTTTCTCAAGAACGCAAAAACACTAGTTTGGAAAGATACATGCCTCAAATGTTCATAGTAGCATTACTTACAATTGCCAAACTAAGGAAGCAACCAAAGTGTCCATCAACAAATGAATGAATAAGGAAGATATGGTACAATGAAATAATACTCAACCAAAAAAAAAAAAAGAGAGAGAGAGAGAGAGAAAATGAAATCTTACCAATTGGGAAATGGATGGATGTAGAGGGTATCATGCAAAGTGAACAAAGTCCTGTAAATAAATACAAATACCATATGATTTCACTTAAATCTGGAATCTAAGAAACAAAATGAATTGAAAACAGACATAGACATAAAGGAAAAATCAGAGGTTGCTAAAGGAGAGGAGTGCAGGTTGGGCAAAGAAATGAAGAGGATTAAGAATTATAAACTTCCAGTATAAAATATTAAGTCATGGGATGTGATATAAAGCATAAAGAACCTGACCAATAATATTATAACATCTTTTTATGGGGAAAATGGTTAGTAGGCTTACAGTGATGTTGTTGTTCAGTTGCTCATTCGTGTCTGACTCTTTGAGACTTCATGGACTGCAGCATGCCAGATTTCCCTGTCTTTCACCACCTCCAGGAATTGGTTCAAGCTCATGTCCATTGAGGGAGTGAGCCATTCAACCATCTCGTCCTCTGTTGTCTGCTTCTCTTGCTGCCTTCAGTCTTTCTCAGCATCGGAATCTTTTCCCATCAAGTGGCCAGAGCATTGGAGCTTCAGCTTCAGTATAAGTCCTTTCAGTGAAAATCCAGGACTGATTTCCTTTAGGACTGACTGGTTTGGTGTTGCTGCCCAAAAGAATCTCTCCAACACCACAGTTCAAAAGCATCAGTTCTTCAGTGCTCAGCCTTCTTTATTATTTACTTCTCACCTCCACACATGACTACTGGGAAAATCATAGCTTTGACTATACAGACAAAGTATAGTTGGCAAAGTAATGTCTCTGCTTTTTAATATGCTATTTAGGGTTTTCATAGCTTTTCTTTCAAGGCACAAGCATCTTTTAATTTCATGGCTGCAATCACCATCTGCAGTGATTTTGGAGTCCCCCCAAATAGAGTCTCTCACTGTTTCCATTGTTTCTCCATCTATTTTCCATGAAGTGATGGTACTGGATAGTTATTTTATAATATAGTTAAATGTTGAATCACTGTCTTGTACACCTGAAACTAACATGATACTATATATCAATTACATTTCAACTTTCTTAAAAACCTAAAGATCGTATGGTAAGGAAATGAAAAAATTTTGTCTTAAAATATGACAAGTAGATTAAAATGTTGTGATAGATTTTTAGGCTTTGTCATCTTACACAATTAAAACTTAAGCACTGAGATGAGATGAGATGCTTGTGCTTAGTTGTGTCTGACTCTTTGTGATCCCATGGACTAGCCTGCCAGGCTCCTCTGTTCATGGAATTTTCCAGGCAAAAATACTGAAGTGGGACTCCATTTCCTTCGCTAAGGGATATTCCTAACCCAAGAATCAAACCCGTCTCTTCTGTCTCTTGCATTGGCAGGTAGAGTCTTTGCCATATTCTAAAAGCCAAGATACATGACCATTATAGAGTATTTTGGGGAAGCACATGGATATTTGCTTCTCATTTTTAGATGTCCTCTCTCTCATTTATTGGCATCTTCTTTCATTTCTCCTTAACATGAGCTAGAAAGAAAAATTATGCAAATATATATTATTATTTTCTGTAGAGCCTATGTGTCATCATTCACATGCAAAACCCCATAATGATTATTTTAATACAAGCTTCACAATTTTTAGATAAAATAAGCTATTAGAATTCGTATTAGAATTCACGTAATGTTCCCATAGAACCTACAGAAAAAAAAACAGCCAAAAACTGTATATGAAGGAGGGGGCCCTTAGAATATATTATTAAATAGGAAAGAACCCAAATTTCCTTCTATCCCCATCCATATTCCCACAAGTTCCTGGATGCTGACTGTGCAATGGGTGCTCTGGGAATTTAGGTTTATTTTCCCAGTAAGACTTGAACTGTAAGTGAGACAAGAAAACAAAAATGGAAGGATGGTTGTTAGCTGATGTTCTTAACAAAAGATTTCTAGGGTACACATAAGTGTGATCTTAGTTCAATGATTCTATCATCACACAAGCTGCTTGATAGTGTGTGAAAAAGACCAAGAAAATTGTTTACAAAGGAGCATTAAGAAGGCTGGGACATTACCAGAGCCAGGGAAATAGCTTTGCTACTGGCAAGTACCTTCTAATAATTGTTTTCTTGTAATTAAACATTCAAATCTTAATGCTCCTTACTTGGCTGAGGTCTGTCTAGTCTGTTAATCTTATATTAAGTAATATTTAAATAAATAGAAATTAAACTAAGTTTAATAACAATTCAAATCAGATTAGTTTTATAAAACCAAGATAACAATCCTTGTAGTCACTGAACTCATCTCCTGTTTATCCATCAGTCATCTATTTATCTATCTATACTGCACTGTGCTTCAATAATTAAGGTTTTTTTTTTAATAAAAACACATATATGATAAATATATATTTTATGGATATATAAAATGTATATTTTTTCCATAATATATATATTATGGAAATATAATTAGTCTGGTAAAGAATGATCTAACTATATTGTTCCAAAGAAGATCAAATTTTCAGAATAATTAAGTTGTGCCAATTTCTGAATGAATGTGGCATATATGTCCAGATGGTCCAAAACCTTCTGCTGGGATACAGAATGAACATCAGTGTTGAGATTATCCAGTTGACAGGAGACAGGTATAGAATGTAAAAATCTGTGACCAAATGGTGGCTAAGATGGTAAAGAATCTGCCTGCAATGCAGAAGACCCGGGTTTAATTCCTGGGTCAGGAAGATCCCCTGGAGAAGCGAATGGCTACCCACTCCAGTATTCTTGCCTGGGAAATCCCATGGACAGAGGAGCTTGTGGGCTGTAGTCCATGGGGTCTCAAAGAGTTGGACAGGACTGACCAGCTAATGCTATCCAATTGACAGGAGACAGGGATAGCAGTTAAGTTTCTATAATGTAATATAATGTAATAGTCTGTGAACAAATCCAGCAACCTCATCTTTAAATTATTTAAGAAACAAGGGTGATTATGTTTCATAGAATGACAATGTGTAATTTTTGGAGCTTTTGATGGATTAATAGCCTCGGGTATAAGAACACTGATCATTCATCAGGTACTGGACAGTGTTTCAGAGATATTCTTCCTCATTGAGACATCCAGGAAAAAAAAAAAGTGTGCCCATGGATGCAAGAGAACAAGACAACAGGGAAAAAATTATTTATTTTCTTAGAAGTCTTTTAGTATCTACTCTGAGTTCTGAATCAGATACATTAATAATCTTGGAAATCAAAGGCAAAGCCTCCAAGTTAGAATAATTTATAATTGAGCAAATACAGGTACAGATTGCCAAGTAAGACACTCAAGAAAGAGACATCTTAGTAAAAATTTCAGAGGTATAGTCTACCAAAAAAAAAAAAAAAGTGCCAAGAAGGCAGGGAGAGAGAAGTTCAAGATATTCCCTGTGCTTCCCCATGTTCTTCATTTCTATGTGGACACATTCTGTCTGGTCCAGAATAATGGCTGAGGGCACCAATCAAGGTGTGCCAGGGTTCTTCATATGGCAATGAACAGTAAGTTATTTAAGTATGAAACATCTTTTCTTTATATATATTCCGAGTTACATAGCTTACATCACATTCTCTACTCATAGAGACCATTTGCACTGGTCATAGCAGACAACCTCTTTAACAACACAAGAAAAGACTCTACACATTGACATCACCAGAGGCTCAACACCAAAATCAGATTGATTATATTCTTTGCAGCCAAAGATGGAGAAGCGCTATACAGTCAGCAAAAACAAGACTGGCAGCTTACTGTGGCTCAGATCATGAACTCCTTATTGCCAAATTCAGACTTAAATTAAGAAAGTGGGGAAAACCACTAGACCACTCAGGTATGACCTAAATCAAATCCCTTATGACTATACAGTGGAAGTGAGAAATAGATTTAAGGAACTAGATCTGATAGACAGAGTGCCTGTTGAACTATGGATGGAGGTTTGTGACATTGTACAGGAGATGGAGCAAGACCATCCCCAAGGAAAAGAAATGCAAAAAAGCAAAGCAGCTATCTGAGGAGGCCTTACAAATAGCTGTGAAAAGAAGAGAAGCAAAAAGCAAGGAGAAAAGGAAAGATATACCTATTTGAATGTAGAGTTCCAAAGAATAGCAAGGAGAGATAAGAAAGCCTTCCTCCATTATCAATGCAAAGAAACAGAGAAAAACAATAGAATAGGAAAGACTACATATCTCTTCAAGAAAATGAGAGATACCAAGGGAAAATTTCATGCAAAGATGGGCTCAATAAAGGACAGAAATGGTATGGATCTAACAGAAGCAGAGGATATTAAGAAGAGGTGACAAGAATACACAGAAGAACTGTACAAAAAAGATCTTCATGACCCAGCAATCATAACAGTGTGATCACTCACCTAGAGCCAGACATCCTGGAATGTGAAGTCAAGTGGGCCTTAGAAAGCATCACTGCAAACAAAGCTAGTGGAGGTGATGGAATTCCAGTTGAGCTACTTCAAATACTGAAAGATGATGGTGTGAAAGTGCTGCACTCAGTATGCCAGCAAATTTGGAAAACTCAGCAGGGGCCACAGGACTGGAAAAGGTCAGTTTTCATTCCAATCCCAAAGAAAGGCAATGCCAAATAATGCTCGAACTACCGCACAACTGCACTCATCTCACATGCTAGTAAACTAATGTTCAAAATTCTCCAAGCCAGGCTTCAGCAATATGTAAACCGTGAACTTCCAGATGTTCAAGCTGGTTTTAGTAAAGGCAGAGGAACCAAAGATCAAATTGTCAACATCTGCTGGATCATCAAAAAAGCAAGAGAGTTCCAGAAAAAAACATCTATGTCTGCTTTATTGACTATGCCAAAGCCTTTGACTGTGTGGATCACAATAAACTGTGGGAAATTCTGGAAGTGATGGGAATACCAGACCACCTTACCTGCCTCTTGAGAAACCTGTGTGCAGATCAGAAAGCAACAGTTAGACATGGACATGGAACAACAGACTGGTTCCAAATAGGAAAAGGAATATGTCAAGGCTGTATATTGTCACTGTGCTTATTTAATTTGTATGCAGAGTACATCATGAGAAACGCTGGGCTGGATGAAGTACAAGCTGGAATCAAGATTGCCGGGAGAAATATCAATAACTTCAGATTCAGATGACACCACCCTTATGGAAGAAAGTGAAGAACTAAAGAGCCTCTTGATGAAAGTGAAAGAGGAGAGTGAAAAAGTTGGCTTACAGCTCAACATTCAGAAAACTAAGATCACGGCATCTGGTCCCATCACTTCATGGAAAATAGATGGGGAAACAGTGGAAACAGTTGCTGACTTTATTTTGGGGGGCTCCAAAATCAGTGCAGATGGTGATTGCAGCCATGAAATTAAAAGATACTTACTCCTTGGAAGGAAAGTTTACAGCATATTAAAAAGCAGAGGCATTACTTTGTCCACAAAGGTTTGTCTCATGAATACTATGGTTTTTCCAGTAGTCATGTATGGGTGTGAGAGTTGGACTATAAAGAAAGCTGAGCATCAAAGAATTGATGCTTTTGAACTGTGGTGTTGGAGAAGACTCTTGAGAGCCCATTGAACTGCAAGGAGTTCCAACCAGTCCATCCTAAAGGAAATCAGTCCTGAGCATTCATTGGAAGGACTGATGCTGAAGCTGAAACTTCAATACTTTGGCCACCTGATACAAAGAGCTGACTTATTTGAAAAGACCATGATCTTGGGAAAGATTGAAGGCAGGAGGAGAAGGTGACGACAGAGGATGAGATGGTTAGATGGCATCATCGACTCAATGGGCATGACTTTGGGTAAACTCCGGGAGTGATGATGGACAGGGAAGCCTGGTGTGCTGTGGTTCTTGCAGTCACAAAGAGTCGGACATGACTGAGCGACTGAACTGAACTGAACATTCTCTAGAGATTTATGCCTAATAGAATCTGGATTTATTTACTACCAATAATTTTTTAGTTATGGGCATCAGATAAGATTTCTTCCTCCTAGTAAATATTGTTACATTTTTTACTCAGAGGTTCAGTGATTAAGGCAGTAAGACTACATAACTTGTCTTCCCCCAAAGTATTCTACCTCTCCCTGAGAAGAGAAAGAATGGACTACAGGCCAACTCTTTGATTTCCTTTGACCCACAAACATATTCAGGAAGACAGACAAGTTCAATCCGCATTGCCATAATCTCTGCTTAGCCTGGAATCCTTTTAATCATAGCTAATGGTTTACTGAGTGCTTACCTTGGGAAAGGCACTTCTCCAGATGCCTTCCAATCATTAGTTCATTTAGTCCTGACAGCAACCCCATATAGCAGGTACAAATAGAACTGAGGAACAAACTGTTTAGAAAACTTGTCGAAAGTACACAGAAGATAAGCAGTAGAGCCTGGAATTAAACTTTGGCAAAACATCTCCGCAGCCCACTCATTTAATCAAGTGTTCGCTGCTTTATGATACTCTTGAAATTCTCAGTAGAGCACATAAACCCTTACTCGTCCATGGCGGGGTATGAGAAAAGGCTTCCATAGCAGATACCACAGGAGCCAACTTTTGAATAATGACGGTTGACTAATGGGTGGTGGAAATTGCAAAGGGAACAACTTTTACTGAAGGTTCATCCAACTTGAAGAATTGCTTCTATCTTTAGGCCTGTTTCCAAAAGTAAAGATTTTTACAGTTTTCTGAGAAATCTTAAAAAACAAGCACATTTTCTGTTTTAACCTCCCTAACCAAATAAACATTTAAATTATTCAACATTTTAAATAGAAACCAAAATATATGCTTCATTTAATCAAATATTACAAAATGAGTGTGAACTATTTCTAAGTAAGTTAGAGGACCACATAATTAAAAATAACCCTCTAAGGGAAAGGCAAGATAGTGGTGTGGAACACCCTGATCTCACCTTCTCCCATGAACATACTGAATATTAACCTGTATCTAGAGCAGTTCCTCCTGATCAAGACCTGAGGGCTAACTGAACAGCTGTTGCTCAAAGAAGGACCACATAGTAATGAGTGAAAAGACAGAGACTGTATCCATGGGAACCCCACCCTACATGAGGATGACCTGCAGTGAGCAGAGATATAGCTGAGGGGCTTAATCATAATCTTGCCAGCCTGCCCTGAGATACAGCAAAAAAAACCCCAACAGCTTCAGGGGCATCTGTACTATACATGAAGCAAATCTATTTACTAACCCTAGAGCTTCTGCCAAATAAGCAGGAAACGTCTGGAGCCCCTGCTAGGGTTGGGGGCACTGATATATGTCATCACTTGAATCCCCTCAGGACTATCCCCAACTGCTCCAGCTTCAGCTCCAGCTAGCTGACGAAGGCGGCGGGTCCAGTACTCCCAAGGGCCTGCCTCTGTCCTGGACTCGCTCCAGCCCCAGCTGGCCTGCCACATCCCCTAGGCAGAAGCAGTTTACACAGGGTGAGCTCCCACACAAGTCCATTCCTTTAAGACCAGGAAAAGTAGCTGTTTTTGCCTAAACCATAAAAACAAAAAGCAAAAATCAAACAAGATGAGGAGACAGAAGAATATATTCCAAATTAAAGAACAAGATAAAGCTCTAAGGAAGAAAACCTAATGAAATGTGGATGAATAATTTATCTAATAAAGAATTCAAAAAACTGTCATAAGGATGTCTGTGAAACCCGGAGAAGAATGGAGGGACTCAGTGAGAACTTCAACAAAGATTGAGAAACATTAGAAAGAATCAAAATGAATATATTAACTGAAATTAAAAAAAAATCTCAAGGAAATCAATAGCAGAGATGATACAGATAACAAAGATGGCCACTCTCCCCACTTTTATTCCAATGAATTGGAAGCCCAAGTCACAGCAATCATAAAAGAAAAGAGAGAGAAATAAAAGGAATCCAAATAGAAAGGAAGAAGCTAAACTGTCACTGTTTGCAGATGATACGATACTATATGTAGAAAACCCTAGTATGCACGCATTCTTGCTCAGTTGTGCCCAAGTCTTTGTGACCCCATGGACTGCAGCCCACCGACTCCTCTGTCCGTGGCATTTTCTAGGCAAGAGACTATAAAGTGGGTTGCCATGTCTTCCTCCAGGGGCTCTTCCTGACCCAGGGATTGAACTCGCTTCTCCTTCATCTCTTGCATTCTTTACCACTGTGCCACCTAGGAAGGCTTTCACCTATAGACAGTTCTGTTAAATGTGTCATTTTGACATTCTGCTATATCAATCTACTCACCCTTTGGAAGCTAGAATGCAGATATTTCTCAATTCTTTTTTTCAGAGGTTACACAATATCTTTCTTTCCGCTTACATGTAATACTCTATTTCTAGCTTTCTTTCAAAATAGTTCCAAATTATTGTGGACTATTTTTATGTTATTGTTTGTATCTCCAACTTGTCACCATAGTGAAATCTTGGTAATATTCATAGATGGTTGCTTCTCTTTGATGGAAAAGAGTGAGGTTTCCAGAGAGAATAGGTAACTTCAAGGTGTATAAAACATATTAACTGTTATTAACATAATTTTATCTAGCTCCCAACTACCTGCATTTCCTTTAAGCTGTTTTCTTAGAAAAGTCTGCAGCAGCAAGCTAACTTTTCTCCCTATGTTTCTTCCTGTGTCCCTCTTGTTACGAAATTCACTCTGTGCCTACCCAGCTGTGCTGGCAGGGTGTCAGGAGTATGAATCACTGCCTGGGGTTCACACACGACCAGGAACTAACACATACACAAAAGTAAAAGACATTGCTCTTGGATTTTGTTTACACCTAACATCAGGGAAAGGAGGCAATTGTGTGATTTTCAATGAGGTATGATTCTGTATTTCTTTCTGTTAGTCAATGACATTGATATTTTCTGTTAGTTGTACAAGAGATGAAATTGGAAGAGAGAAATAGTCTTCATAGATATCTCTTGATTATATTTTAGCTAGCAAATGTTTTCATTAAAATGTCACAAAGGCAAAACATCACCGAGAAAGTATTAACTAAATATGGTTTCTCAAGTCCACCCAACCATTTGGCAACATATGTGTATATTTCTTTCTGTCCTTCAATCTCTGTTTATGTATTGATTGGAATTATAGAATCTGAGACCTGGAGAGAATCTCATTAAAATATATGTTTAAAGATAGAAAAATCAAGTTCTTGTAATCTTAAGGGGTTTACTCAGCCCCATACAGATAAATTTTGTCAGGATCAAATCTAGCACTCAATCTCATAATCTAGTTTACTGTGACTTTCAGTACACTCCCTCTGTAATCCACTCCCCCACCCCAGTCTAGTAATCAGCAAAGAAAATAACTCAGTGAATCATTGGTGGCAGTATTTAATTTGTCCTACATTGTCTGATAATTAAATTATCAGGTGCCCATGTCACAACTTGCCCTTGGATTTAAGTAGGTTAAACACCTGGGTTAAACAATATGACAGAACTCAGAAGGTTCTAATTAAAGAACAATTGTGCATCTTATTGCCAATCAGAAGAGAAACAGATTCATAAACATATTCTCATGCCTTGTAGATGAGAAAGCTTTAATAAAGCCAGTTGGCTGAAACATTTCTTTTTTCTCTCTCTCCCTTGCTCCCAAAGGGGGAGAAGGGTGAGAAAGAGTCCAAGGGCAAAAGTGAATCTGAGGATGAAGTAATGCCACGTAGCTTCTCAGGAAAAAAAAAAAAAATTCAGGCCATATCTTTCAGAAAACAAAGGCATAAATCCTATGTTCTAAAGGTTTAGGAAATTGAGATCTCTCTACAATGATCTCCAAGCTATGTTATATTTTCCGTTCTGTTTTTACAGCTTGATTAATTACATTCTTTAAAAAGATAGCTCTAATTTTGCCTTTTGTAACGTGGACAATGCTGCCTAGATGCAAAGCTAATTCCACGTAAAGAATGGGGCCATGAGTTCACTATGAGAACTAAGTAGTTATGTAATTAAATATTTATACAATGCATACTTTGTATGTCGATAAGTTTAACTCAATATAGAATTCTCTGTTGAGAACTCAGTGTTCCAGCAATAAGGACCAAAAAGCCTGCTACAAGTCCAGCTTTACTGATCATGTTAGAAATAGTTACTGTCCTTTATCTTGTGAGCTCAGATAGTTAAGTATTGTGTAAATATTCTTGACCAAGTGACTACCGTTATTTTTTCTCTGACTCTGTAGAACCCAATAGCTAATTCTATTTACTGAAGCCTCCTTGGTTAAGGGTTCTGGAAAGTTTCAAGTGCATATAATAAAAAGCAGTGATGAACTAACTTAGGAATGCAATTTTACAAAGCTGTCATGAAAACAGCAAACCTATTAGAGAGAGGGAAAAGTTGTGAAGTACAGTAAACATGTCCGTCTTAGTAGAACAGAAGAGAGCAGTGAGGTGAGTGTTGTAGCCTTCCCCTGGTCCTCCTTTGCCCATGTTTCCCTTCCTTAATTTAAGAGCATGTATCAGGAACCTAAGAGACGGAGCAGCTTTCATGGGATAAATGAAAAGAGACAAGAAGGAAAACTGGTAGGGTTAGGGGGAAGCAGAGGCATGGAAGAGAGAATCCTAGAGCCTACGGTGCCTACCTGCATGTTTAGTCACTCCGCCGTGTGACTCTTTGTAACTCTATGGACTATGGCCAGCCAGGCTCCTTTGTCCATGGAATTCTCTGGGCAAGAGTATTGGAATGGGTTGCCATTTACTTCTCCAGAGGATCTTCCTGACCCAGGGATCGACCCTACTTCTCCTGAATTTCCTGCTTTGACAAGCAGTACCACTGTACCACCTGGAAAGCCCCTAAAGCCTAGAGTGTGTGTGTGAGTGTTCACTTGCTTGAGTTGCGTCTGACTCTTTGCAACTGCATGAGCTGTAGCCTGCCAGTCTCCTTGTCCATGGAATTTTCCAGGCAAGAATTCTATAGTGACTTGCTATTTCTTTCTCTAGAGGATCTTCCTGACCCAGGGATCAAACCCATGTCTCCAGAGTCTCCTGCATTGCTGGGGATTCTTTACTGCTGAGCCACTGGGGAAGCCCAAAGCCAATGACAATTGCAAGGTTTTGTCCTGGGGTAAGAGGTATGCAGGCTTTCCAGGTGGCTCAGGCAGTAAAGAATCTGCCTGCAATGAGGGAGACCTGGGTTTGATCCCTGGATCAGGAAGGTCTCCTGGAGAAGGACATAGCAACCCACTCCAGTATTCTCACCTGGAGAATCCCTTGAACAGAGGAGCCTGGTGGGCTGTGGTCCATGGGATCACTAGGAGTCGGACAAGACTGAATGAGTAACACTAACTAATAAGAGGTGTTTACTGCTTTTTGGTCTGGAGACAATTTTGTCTTGAAAATGCTGGAAGTTGAGGTTGGCACACAGAGATCAAAACAGATAGATCATTGCTAAGAACTCATTTTCAACTTGGCTCAAAGACAGAGGATTAATGAATCTGTAAATATATTTATACATCTATAAGTCTGCTCAAAAAGTACAAGTGTTCCAAACTCTCATTTCAGTATGAAGTTCGAATCTCCCCTGTGTCATGTTTCAATTCCTTCTCCCAGCCAGGCCAGTCTGCCTCTTCCAAATGACTCACTTTTATTTCAGATGACTTGCTTGCTGGTATCCTTTCCCAGAGAACAGGATTGTCACTTCTCAGAAATGCTATTTGAAGTTACATTTCTCCAGGTAGATTAGACAGTTATGCAAGCAAATAAATACAATTTCACATGAAAGGAGGAAAAAAACACGTTGTTTAATAAAATTCAGGGCATCCTCTGTGGGATTCCTTACATCTTCAATAGTGACAAATTCATTTTGGGGGCACACTACTCTCATTTAGGAAACTCTTTAATAGGCTTTGTAGGTATAGGAAATAAAGCATATATAGGGAAACATTAAGAAAATACACAAATTTTTATGTAATGAAGTAACAGGTGTTGCCTTAGAGAGTTTCATTTTTGTTTATACAATTTGTTATATGTGGATTTATTCTGCGTTGGATTTATACTCTGTTGTTGCTTAGTGGAATAGGGAGGTGAGATGATAAGCAGAGAACATCTTTCTGTTCTGAAGTTCTAAAGGCCTCAGAACAGGTCTGTGCCTGAGGAGAGGGCATAATAAAGCCCTCTTTTCTAAGAATGGTTGAGAAACTTAAGAAACATGATATTGATATCCAGTTTTCAATTATTTAATGTCCTGAACTGTGATTCTCCTCCATCAATGTCACAGTTTTGGTACTGTCCAATACACAGACTAACTCAGTATTAATGAGGAATTATTATGATTTATGTCCACACTGGGGTCCGAGTGGTATGGAGAGAGGGTAGCATCTGGCATTAATAGTGAGGAATGAGACCATGGTGATTAAAGGGAAGCCAGGAGTTCAGTAGGAGAGATAAGAGTGATCAAGAGAAAAGATATGTGTCCTGGTATACTTCAGAATTATGGCAGAGGGCTCAGGATTTACTACAGTTACCTTAGATGAAAGAGGATTTGGAGACATTTGGATTACCTAGGAAAACATGTTATCAAATTATTTCAGGATGTTGAAAACATAAAACTAGAACTCCAAAATAACTATGAATTATGTTTCTAAAGTAATGAGCTTCCAGTAGTTTAGAAAGCAAATCATTTTTCATCTTAGAGAACCCAGAAGACGGGAGAAGCAAGGGCGTAACCAAAGAGAGAAGATGGTCTGTTGTGCATCTGAGGCGACTTGGTACAGAGGATTATGTTGCTAAAGGGAAAAGAAGGGCTGGTTTGTGTCAGCTTCAGCCTCAGCCATGTGCTTAGTCATCTAAGAGTGAAAGCTCTATACTGTCTTCAAGGGCATGGTTAAAGAGCAACACATATTTAAAATTCATTTCCATATCTTTTAACTGTTCATAGATAAACAGACTGAAGACTGGGGATATATTAGAAATTTGAATCTTTAACCTTTAAGAAAAAGGAACAGACACATTTTATGGAGTTTTTTGTTATGAGCAAAGAATTAATTAGAATTATGTTGCCTGTCTAGATCATTTAAAATAAGTATTTTAATATGATTTTATAAAGCTGATTTGAATAAGCTTTAAGTTCCTCAAGGTTGGCTATGTATTGATTCTCTTGGCAGGTTGAAGTGCCCTATATTTAATAGTCACTTGAATACATTTATTAATAAAATAATTCAGAGAAATGTTAATAAGTGAATTGCTCAAAATTTTTAAAATATTTTAAAATAGAAAAGTATCTTTGGGAGCTATAATTTGATCAATTTATGCAAACAAAATGGCAACCCACTCCAGTACTCTTGCCTGGAAAATCCCATGGACAGAGGAGCCTGGTGGGCTGCAGTCCATGGGGTCGCTGAGGGTCGGACACAACTGAGCGACTTCACTTTCACTTTTTACTTTCATGCATTGGAGAAGGAAATGGCAACCCACTCCAGTGTTCTTGCCTGGAGAATCTCGGGGATGGGGGATCCTAGTGGGCTGCTGTCTCTGGAGTCGCACAGAGTTGGACACGACTGAAGTGACTTAGCAGCAGCAGCATTTACATTTAACCCAGTGAGTGATCATCGGTCCCAATAACATACACTTTTGAGAACAGCCTATAAAGATTATAACATAGATTTTCACTTCTTTTATTTTGCACTAAAATCGGCCATATTAAAAAAAAATCCAAATTATTTGTGAGACAGGATTATTGGTCCTCTGAAGCATATTAAGGTACTCTAAGGTGTTGAGGAATATTTTTACTTTTGATTTTTATTCCCTGATGATATTAATTCCAATAAAAGTAAAACTCTCCAGAATTAGAATCTGAGTTCATGAAGTCTCATTTTCCTGTCAGCTTTTGTGATCAGAACCTCAATGGGAGCATATCACATCTCCAAACCTGAAATATGTATTTTATTTTCCACAGTACTGTACACATTAAGGCTGCTACTTATACACCAAGATACCGCAAGAGTAAACTGAGGCTCTTTGTTCTCTTTTATTGTATTTACTTGGTCAGATAGAATGCTACAGTTCTGACTGACATATATTATATTATTATGAAAGAGGGGATACTTTTTACTTTCAGTTTGAGATCCCCTTAAATGATCAGAGTTTTTCTATTTAGTTCTATTTGCATCCACAGATGATTCTTTGATGGTTTTAGCTAGACCTGTGGGTCATGACAACTGGAAAAAGCAAGTGAGATATTGACTTCTAGAATGATCATTTGGAGCATTGCTATGTGATATAGAGCTTGGAATATCAGTAAACCCAAATTGAATTCTTTTATATCAGGGGTTGCATTTTATCTAGGTTGCTAAAACATGACATGATTCATATGTACTTTAAACATAGTTCTCTCTGTAATATGTATTATAAAATATATACTGCTTAGTCCTTTAGTCCTGTCTGATGCTTTGTAACCCTTTGGACTGTAGATCACCAGGCTCCTCTGTCCATGGGATTCTCCAAGCAAGAATACTGGAGTGGGTTGCCATTTTCCTCCTCCAAGGGATCTTCCTAACCCAGGGATTGAACTCAAGTGTCCTGTGTCTCCTGCACTGTAGGCAGATTCTCTACCTGCTGAACCATGTATTATATAAATACATTATATATATATATATATATTTATATACATTTTCAAATATCATGTAAGTGAATAGAAAAGATGACATTTACCAGAAGATTAATCTGATGACGTGAAGCATCATTTTAAGAAATACAGGGTATGATGGATAGAGACAAAAATTTAGATATATCTTATCATAGTATGTTTATATATATTATACATTTTTATTTATATGCTGTAAGGAATATACATTTGTTTATGTAATGTGTTTTATTATAATTATAATTTATACAAACATACTGGCAAAATTATAAGTAATGCTTCCTACACCACACTATTACTATGGGAAAAAATTTAACAGAATTTTGTAAGTAATCTGTTACCCATGCTTTAAGAGAATCATTCTGAAATTTGATGAGTTATGCTTTATTAATGAGAAAGTTCTTTGACAGAAAATGAGATACAATCCATGATAAGATTATTGAGTAACAAGCAGTCATATTTTCCTTCTCTCATTCATCTCATTCATCTGTGGGTCAGAATTTACTTTGAATTGAAATCAACATAATTTGGGAAAAAAAAGAAGAAAGTTTTAAACAATGAGGAATATATTAAGAACAAAGTTCTAACATAATCCTGCTCTGGTCAAGTAAATTGATAATGGAGTGAAACATAACTGTAATTTGAAGGACAGATGAGAACGGCATAGAGGGTCATGACAGGGAAGGGAAGAGTGGAATTCCCAGAGGAGGGCTATATAATCAGATCTGCGCTGAGCCTTGCTGGGTTATATGGCCTTTCTTTGCAATTCCTAAGACATATTATTCCTTGCTTCGGTTGGAGTGGCAATAATGACATCTGGAAGATTCATTTTCATTATGTCTAATGATCCATGAACAAGGATTTAACATACTCTTTTCTTCTATTTCCAAAGCTTGGCCCCAAGCTCAAATTCCTTCTATTTATGCTCCAGGCTAAAACTAAAGGTAGGAAACCAAATATACTATATATGTATCCAGGAAATGACATAGTGCAGTCTAGCAATCATTTGACTTTCTGCAAAAAAAAAAACCTTATATTTTAGATATTAACAATATAATAAATTAAGGGGTTGCTCCAAGACCAAAGCATAATTCTCCAAACTTTGTGTTTTAGTGTAAACTGAGATTTGTTTGTACCTTAAAAAAGCTATTAGACAAGAGAAGGTAGGTAGAATGAGAAGTTGGGAGTGGTGCCAAAGGGACTAAAGATCCAAGGAAAGCTCTCTGTTTTTGAACTCTGTAAGCCAAACTGCTTAAGCTTAAGCTTTGTGGTGGTTTTCGTTGTTTTTAAAGAGGACAGAAGGAGCAGCACCAGCCTCTACGTTTTGCCATCTCATATTAACCTGAATCTTAGCTCCTGTCCCTCTTTCCTGAGCTCTCTGGATTCCTGAAATCTTTTATACTTCCATGATACTCTGTCAATTTTCCTGGTCCCTTGATGTGACCTAGGTCTTGGTCCTAGTGTTTCTTGTTTCACACAGTCATCAGGAGAGATACCATGGCTTTGACTCTTTTTTTCACACAATCATGTTACAACAAAGTAGAATCAATTCAAATAATCTATGTAAAATACTTAGCATGGTGCCTGGCACATAACAAATGCTCGTTAATTGTTGTGGGAGGTAATACATGAATAAAATTATTACTATTATTATACTAATATTATTGTTATTTAGATGGGCTTCCCAGTTGGCACAGTGGTAAAAAATCTGCCTGACAGTGCAGGAGACACAGTTTGATCCCTGGGTCCAAAAGATCCCCCTGGAGGAGGGCATGGCAACCCACTCCAATAATCTCACCTGAAGAATTCCATGGAGAGAGAAGCCTGGCGGGCTACAGTCCATGGGGTTGCAAAGAGCTGAACACAACTGAGCACACATACATATTTTTATTTAGATATTATCTAATCTAATTTCTCATCTAATGAAGAAATCTTTTCAAAAATTTAATTTCTAGATGACTTATCCAAACATTTCATTAAACATTTTTATTGTTAAAAAATTGCAGCGCAATTTCCTCTGACCAAAATGGAATTGATATATATATATATCTCAAAACATAAACATACACATGGCACATGTATTTATCATGTGTATACTTGATCACGATCTAGGGATCCATGAAATAAGACATATATTATACCTTCGAGGGGCTCACAAACTTGTAGCTTGCAAGAAACTCATAGAAACAGAGAATTTAATACTAGTTGCCTAGGGTTTGCGAAGTGGAAGAAATGGGACATTGCTCAGTGGGTATAAAGCTTCAGTTATCTTAGATGAATAAGTTATAGAGATCTACTGTAGATTGGAGTGCCCATAATTGACACTGTGGTGTTGTGAGCTTCAACATTTTAGAGGGTGAATCTCATGTTAACTGCTCTTACCATGAATAATAATAATAAGTAAACACATAAACAAAATCTCATTTTTAAAAAAAGCAAGAGCCATAGAGATGGTCAACTATCAGAAAATCATTTTCAAGGCAAATGATAACTAAGTTGACCTTGAAAGATAAATAGAATTATTCCAAGTATACTGAGTCAGAGAGAGGACTGAAAGGGAAAGAGGAAATCCTGGCAGAAGATGCACTATGGGTAGATAGTGCATAGACGCAAAAAGCTGAGATAATCTGGTGTAATGGGCTTCCCCAGTGGCTCAGCAGTCAAGAATCCAATTGTAATACAAGAGCCACAAGAGACATGGGTTCCATCCCTGGGTCAGGAAGATCCCCCTGGAGGAGGAAATGGCAACTCATCCCACTATTCTTGCTTGGAGAATCCCATGGACAGAGAAGCCTGGCAGGCTACAGTCCATAGAGTCACAACGAGTCGGACACAACTGAAGTGACTCAGCATGCACATTCAACCTGGTATTAGAGCATAGCTTATCGTGGTGTCCAGGATCAGAGAGGAGAGGAAATAGGCTCAGATTTGACCAGGAGGCTTAACAGAAGTCTTATTCCAGGGAGATGGCTATGTCAGGCTAGTGAGTTTGAACACGCGGGCCTAAAGCAAAAGAGAATGATAGACTCCTTTTATGCTGGAGAGATTCCTGTTTAAATTTCAAAATGTCATCCTGTGGTTGGGTACAATGAATTACAAAGGGGAAGCACTAATAAAGACGGGGAATCATTTAACCACTTAGAAGTTTCCTTCAATAATTTCTGGTAACATCTCAGTCCTATGGATAAGGACCTCTGTTTTCTACCTGACCATAAATGCAACATGAGTTTTCATGACTTTTTAAGCAATTCAATCACACTGTTCACTCATACAGAAGCAACAGTCAGTGAAGGATTCTTGCAGCAGTAGAAACGTTCTGTATCTTGACTCTGGCCTGCATGCTAAGCTGCCTCAGTCGTGTCTGACTCTTTGCGACGCTATGGACTGCAGCTCACCAGGCTCTTCTGTCCATGGGATTCTCCAGGCAAGAATACTGGGGTGGGTTGCCATTTTCCTCCTCCAGGGGGGTCTTCCCAACCCAAGGACTGAACCCATACTGCAGGTAGGTTCTTTACCACCAGCATCACCTGGGAAGCCCCTTGATAGATACACTTTGTCAATTTTTGAAATTCTACTATTGTTGTGTAAGAGGTTACTTCCGGTGAAAATAGGATAAAGGCCACACAAGATTTACCTGTATGACTGTTTGCAACCGCATGTGAATCTTCAATTATCTGAAAATAAAAATTTTAAGGAAAAAAACTAGGTATGGTTTATATGATTGACTAATTGAAGATTATTCTCTTTTAAAGCAGTTGAATGTAATATGCAGCTATATTATCTTTTAATTTTGTCAGTTGTTCCCACCATCAAGATCTATTTTTCCTTAATTCCTGCCAGAGTTTAGGGTGTTCAAAATTTCACAGTGACATAATATAAAATGTCTTTTAAAATCGCCATCAACTTACATTTACTTTAACATTTGTTAATCTTTTACAGGAAGGAAACTGGGTGAGAGAAGCTCTTACTATGTAAACTCATGCAAGAAAAAGTAGCAGAAAGAGACTGGAATTCAGACCTCTGACCCAGGTCCTGTATGTCATTAGCTACATGATAGTTTCCACTCAGTATGCATTGCATTCCTGAACAGATAAGTTTTGTTACAAAAGCCCCTAATTCTCACACTGTCAGCTGAAAGGAATTTTGCTTTAAAAGTTTGTGAACATAGACTACAGAGAATTAAAATCTCACTTATTTCCCCATGGAAAGTTACCTTCATTTAAAAATAAACTAAGCTTTTTTTTCTGATCTAGTGGGGAAAAATTAGATTCATTAGTAAAATTTGAATAGTGTGTAATTTGTCAGGCAGAGAAAGAAATTTAAGGATAAATTTAAGGATAAAATCCAAAAACTAGTAAGGATATAGCTGCTGCTGCTGCTAAGTCGCTTCAGTCGTGTCCAACTCTGTGTGACCCCATAGATGGCAGCCCACCAGGCTCCCCCATCCCTGGGATTCTCCAGGCAAGAACACTGGAGTGGGTTGCCATTTCCTTCTCCAGTGCATGAAAGTAAAAAGTGAAAATGAATTCGCTCAGTCGGTTCTGACTCTCCCTGACCCCATGGACTGCAGCCTACCAGGCTCCTCTGTCCATGGGATTTTCCAGGCAAGAGTAGTGGAGTGGGGTGCCATTGCCTTCTCCAAAGGATACAGCATTAGAAATATACTCACCAAGTTCAGTTCAAGAAGGCTTTCGACATTTTCTATTCACAATAAAACATGTGTTCTAGACCTCATATACAAAGAGAACAAATTGATTGGAATTTTGATATCCAATGGCCAAAGGTTTTCAAATTATATTACCCGCACTCATAAACGTATTTGAAAAAACATTTATTATTAGAATCAACATCTTTTATAGATATCCAGCATTCTAAGAACTGTAAAAAGGGTTGATTCTACTCAGATGGACGAAACTGGAGCCCATTATCCAGAGTGAAGTAAGCCAGAAGCAAAAACAACAATACAGTATATTAACACATATATATGGAATTTAGAAAGACGGTAACGAGAATCCAACATGCGAGACAGCAAAAGGAACGCAGATGTATAGAATAGACTCGTGGACTTTGTGGATGAGGGTAAGGGTGGGATGATATGGGAGAAGGGCACTGAAGCATGTTAATTGTCATGTGTCTAATCAATCGCCAGCCCAGGATTGATGCTTGGGGCTGGTGCAGCGAGATTTCCCGGGGGGGAGGGAGGAGGGAGGGGGGTTCCGGAGGGGAAGCATATGTAAACCCATGGTGATATCATGACAATGTATGGCAAAAACAATAAAAAAAAAAAAAAAGGGTTGATGTCAACTTGATGTGTGACCAAGTTGAGGCATTGGCTAGTTCTCCTTTGGACTAGTAACACCTAGTGGCTTAAACTGTGCTTTTTCTCTTAGTATCCCCATTCATACCATACTCATAATCACTGCATAGCCATTCTTCCAAAATAATAAAAGGTACTGTGTGGCGACTTCAGAGACAGTCAGACCTATCAGGAAAACATGTCCTGACGTGACCCGCCAGTCTAATCCACAGAGTGACCATTTGTACGTAGCAGCACCAAAAGGTTTTTGGGATAACTTGATTTTTGTTATTTTGAAACTCGTTATTTTGAACTTATTTTTATGCCAAAAATCAGAACATTTTGATTCCTTATAATGACTTTTTAATTTGGGTTTGTTTGCTTTTATGATTTTAAACCAAAGCAGGGAAAACCAAAATTTTTTCAGTGCTAAGGGCTGCAAAAGCTCTTTTTGGCTGTTTCTTTTCCCTGTCATGCTTTTCAAGTTATTTTTTAAAAAAATGACCACATGTGGTTGCCACTTAAAATCACAAAAGGCATATACATTCTAAGTTATTTTCATCTTCTGGTAAGAATAATGCCCATAAGCTGAATTGAATCATCTATATTGAGATTTTATGGCTGCCCATGAAGAAAATATTTCAGACTTTCTGCTACTTTTTTACATTATCTAATTCTGACTGACCTAACTATGATTTAATAGAGGAGCATTTTTCCCTGGAGTTAACCCTCTCTTCATTTTGTAGGTAGATTGATTGTAATGGGCAGATAAGCTCCTTGGAAATAGTAGCATTTGTCATCTAAGGACCTCTGTGTTAGTAAAACCAAATTCTAAGTATTATTGATTCCATGGAGGAATGTACCATATAAATCTCCAGTTCCTGCAAATGGTTCTGTGCTCTGTGAGTGTTGGCTATTGGATTAAAATTTAAAAAAAAAATTTGAGATAGAAATTACACATTACTTGCAATGAGTGACATTTTACAGGCAAAGCTGTAGTCAGCCTACGAAATTCAAAGATAGATGTCAAAATGATGCTTTAACTATGAAACTGTGTTCCTAAATCAATGTGACTTACTAAAAATTAAGAGCAGTATCTGAGAAATGACTAGAATGAACCCCAAGTCATAGCAACACTTAAGGGACTGGGCAGCAAAACTGTTTCACAGAATTAGTTTGTTTATATTCAGAATAGACAAGTAGTGTGCTTATTGTTATTTTGATAAATTAGTCCTAAATGGCAAGTTAATGAGTTATTAATGCTTAAGAAGACACATAATAAATTGCATTTCAACTTTAAAAAAAATCATTAAATAAATCCTCTAAATTCAAATCTATCCACCAAGATTTTTTTAGTGCTCCTTTGAAATATTCTACTTTTCTGCTTCAGGTTAAAAAAAGTGTCATGTTGACTAGAAAATTTATTTGGAAATGATAATGTATGGGGAAAGCACATAAATAAAGTTTCCTGGAAATGTTAACTTTTTATAATGCTGATGTTATCTCAGAACTTAGCTGTAAAGGTATAGTTTCCGTTTATAAAGAGATGTAAAAATGTTCAATATTATAGGTTAATAATAAATATGTAAACTTTAAAGTCTATAGTTTCTTGAGTCCTACTACTATTTATAGCTTTTATATAAGAAGCTAAATTCTCTGTATTTCCTTGCAAAACCAAACTGATTCTGGGGGTTATAAAAACTCATATATTCTTCGAGGTCATAGAATGAGTCACCAACAGACAGGAGGCAGAGGTGGAAAACAGTGGAAGACATTTTGCCAACACTGACAAATTGCATTTAAAATCCATGTATCAATGTTATGTTTTCTTTTAGGAACACTTACTTTGTATATCTCATGGACATAGTTTGGAATTAAAAGTTTTTCCACACTAATCTGTAGTGTTTTTCATCCTAAAGTAAGGCACTGAACATCTGTTCCTCAATTTAAAAACCACCCACCATTTTTTCTTACATCTTAGAGAAAATATTCCAGATTCTTTATCCTGTCTTTCAAGGTTTCCCTGTTGTCTGTCCACAACCAACAGTCTCAATCAGTTTGCTCTGAAAAGTTAAAATCAAACATATATTGCCTGATATTTATGTGCATCCCACGTATAGTTTGCCTCAATAGCAACATAATGCAAAACCACAATACTGACATTAATGCAGTTGCTACAGTCAAGAGCTGGTCATAGTATTCACTTACCTTATTGATATTTACAGATCTGTAGTGATATGTTTCATGTCTGATATGGCTCCTTGTGTCTTTCTCTCCTCATTTCTTTGTCAGTCTTTGCTAGGCACATATCAATTTTATTAATACCTTTGAATAATAAGATTTTTGTTTCATTGATTTTTCTTTTTTCTTTTTTTGCTTGTGTCCAACTTCACTGATGTCTGTCTGTATTTATTTGTTCTTTCTTTCTATTTGGTTTGAGTCTGTTTTGCTCCTCTCTTTCCAGATCCTTGAGAATAGATGGTTGATGTATGACTACATCTCTTTTCAACTGTTATCTTTTTGTGTTAGATTTTTCAACAATTGTCTTTTACATTACAAAGGATCATTCCAACATACCCTGGACGTCCAAAATGTTCACCGATAACACTAGTATTCTTGTGTTAAATCCTCCTAGCACAGTATATCTAAATCTTCAAAGCAACTAATGATAATATGTATTGCTATAAATAAAAGGAAATATTTATACATATGCTAGAAAGACATTGATTAATGTCTTTCCCACTAGACTGTCAGTCTATCAAGTTATATTTTTACATGCATGTTAGTTTGATCAATATTTTTATTTCCCACTAGACAGTAAATTCCATGAATAATTTGTTCACCATGCCTGGATTTTAATTTGTGCTAATTAGCTTCCATGGACTAAAAGAACAAATAAATTGTTCTTTATTCCTAATTCTGAAAACATGAAAACTTATAACTGTCTAAACTTGACAGAGACCATCATGAAGGATATGTACCTCTCAAAGTTACTTTGATTCTTTCTTATATTCTGCTCCCAATATAATTGTGTCTGGCAGACAAGCCAGCTCTGTTCTTGTTACCTACTCCGGTGTCTAGCCTTTCACCCATATCTCATTTGAAATAACGTATTCTATCAAAATTTGGATCTAATGGTAACAAGACACCTCAAAACTGTCTGTTGTTAAGTTTAATACAGGCATGCTAAATTCTAATATTGGAAGGTGAAAAAAAAAATTTATTGTTCTGACCATGCCATGCGGCATGCGGGACCTTACTTCCCTGACCAGGAAGAAACCTGTGCACCCTGCAGTGGACATGGGGAGTCTTAACTACTAGACCTTCAGGAGAGTCTTAAAATTTTTTAAATAAATTCTTTTTTTCCCAAGAATATGTTTTAAGTAACAAATCAAATGTGGTGGAGTGAGTCAAACTTTATTATAATAATTAGAATTTCATGTTATGAACGTACATGAAGTATACACTTCTGCATCATTATTGTCTGGGCACTGGCTCTGTTACCAGAGAATTTCAGAAATGAGTTGCAGTGGGCATAGGTGAGCACATGTGTAGTTTTTTTTTTTTATTGTGTTGATTTTGCCATACAATGACATGAAACCGCCATGGGTTTACATATGCTCCCCCTCCAGAACCCTCCTCCCTCCTCCCTCCCGATTCCCTCCCCCTGGGTCATCTCGGTGCACCAGCCCCGAGCATTAACCCTGGGCTGGCGATTGATTTCACATATGATAATTAACATGTTTCAATGCCATTCTCCCATATCATCCCATCCTTGCCCTCTTCCACAGAGTCCACAAGTCTGTTCTATACATCTGCGTTCCTTTTGCTGTCTTGCATGCTGGGTTCTCGTTACCTTCTTTCTAAATTCCATATATATGCGTTAGTATACTGTATTGTTGTTTTTCCTTCTGGCTTACTTCATTCTGGATAATAGGCTCCAGTTCCATCCACCTGAGTAGAACTGATTCAAATGAATTTTTTTTTAATACTGAGTAATATTCCATTGTGTATATATACCACAGCTTTCTTATCCATTGTCAGTTGATGGGCATCTAGGTTGCTTCCATGTCCTGGCTATTGTAAACAATGTGGCGATGAACATTGGGGTACACGTGGCTCTTTCAATTCTGGTTTCCTCGGTGTATATGCCCAGCAGTGGGATTGCTGGGTCATATGGTAGGTCTATCTGCAGTTTTTTAAGGAACCTCCACACTGTTTTCCATAGTGGCTGTACTAGTTTGCATCCCCACCAACAGTGTAAGAGGGTTCCCTTTTCTCCACATCCTCTCCAGCATTTATTGCTTGTAGACTTTTGGATGGCAGCCATTCTGACTGGTGTAAAGTGGTGCCTCATTGTGGTTTTTATTTGCATTTCTCTGATCATGAGTGATGTTGAGCATCTGTAGTTTTGTATGTTTGGCTTCCCAACACATCCTTTATTTTGTCTGTATTATTTTTGTCTTTGTTCTTTCGTTTTTCCTTTTCTATAGACTACAATGTAGGGCAAGGTTATGGCATCTGTGAGGATATTGTGCTACACCCAAGTCTAGGAAACTGTTTATAAGAATGGAACTATTTATAAGTAAGGGTAGGGGAAACAACAAGATTTATAGATAACATCAGATGCTTCGTTGTAAAGTGTTCACTGTTTAGTGTAAAGGAAATTTATTTGGGAAGTAAGCTCACTTAATATTTGTTAAGTTTCTAGGCAATTCTGTAGTGCATCCATATCAAGTTCTCTTATAATTTAAAGGAACTAATACTAATATAAGCATCTATATGACAAGGTAGACATGATGGAGATTAAATTTTATTAATACCAAAATTCATAGATAAACAACTAAATGCCATAATTTTAAACCTTATAAGATTTAATAATACTTTAAAAGATACACTTTTAAGATTATTGTGTCTGTGTAATACACCTCCTACATGGTTGCTAACTGTTATCTGTTTATTTTTAAATCACTTTGGCACTTTTATTCTTCCCTATCACCTTTGAAAAGATAATTTTAATTTTCTCTTTTTCTTAGTAAGAATCTCTTCTCTTTGAGAGATAAAGCAAGAGAGTTCCAGAGAAACATCTACTTCTGCTTTATTGACTATGCCAAAGCCTTTGCCTGTATGGATCACAACAAACTGTGGAAAAATTTTAAAGAAATGGGAATACCAGACCACTTTACCTGCATCCTCAGAAACCTGTATGCAGGTCAAGAAACATGGAAGAACAGACCAGTTCCAAACTGGGAAAAGAGTACATCATGGCTGTATATTGTCAACATGCGTATTTAACTTCTATGCAGAGTACATCATGTGAAATGCTGGGCTGGATGAAGCACAAGCTGGAATCAAGATTGCCAGGAGAAACAGCAATAACCACAGATATCCAAGTAACACCACCCTTACGGCAGAAAGCAAAGAAGAACTAAAGAGCCTCTTGATGAAAGCAAAAGAGGAGAATGAAAAGTTGGCTTAAAGCTCAACATTCAGAAAACTAAGATCATGGCATTCCAGTCCATCATTTCACAGCAAATAGATGGGGAAACTATGGAAACTGTGGCTGACTTTATTTTGGGGGCTTCAAAATCACTGCAGATGGTGACTGCAGCCATGAAATTAAGACCCTTGCTCCTTGGAAGAAAAACTATGACCAACCTAGACAGCATATTAAAAGTTGAGACATTAATTTGCCAACAAAGCTCTGTCTAGTCAAAGCTATGGTTTTTCCAGTAGTCATATATGGATGTGAGAGATGGATTATAAAAAAAGCTGAGTGCCAAAGAATTGTTGCTTTTGAACTGTGGTGTTGGAGAAGACTCTTGAGAGTCCCTTGGACTGGAAGGAGATCCACCCAGTTCATCCTAAAGGAAATCAGTCCTGAACATTCATTGGAAGGACTGATACTGAAACTGAAACTCCAATACTTTGGCCACCTGATGTGAAGAACTGACTCACTGTAAAAGACCTGATACTGGGCAAGACTGAAGTCAGGAGAAGGGGACAACAGATGATGAGATGGTTGGATGGCATCATCAACTTGATGGACATGAGTTTGAGCAAACTGTGGGAGTTGGTGATGGACAGTGATGCCTGGCGTACTGCGGTCCATGGAGTCGCAAAGGGTCAGACATGACTGAGAGACTGAACTGAACTTCTCTTTGAGGTCCTGAATTTCCTCTCTGATTCCCATTGGATCTTGTTTGTTTCTATGAGTGTCAAATTTTCAAAAGCCGTATTAGATATATTTATACTGATGTGTGACTGGACTAAAACCACTGTTTCTCTTTCTCCAAACTGCTGCCCATCTCTGACCTCTCTTTTCCCTTCATCTTCATTCCTATAGAAAAGATAAAATATCTCAACACATGTTCAATGACTGACAGAGTTATGGGGCTTCCCCAGCCAAAATTATAGTTTGTTGCAATGGCCAGGCTAATGATCTTTTGTCCTTTAAACTGCTGTTATTTAAAAATATAATCAGCATTATACAATAGTGTCAGAGTTAATGAATGTGAAGAGCACTCTATTTAATTAATTAATTAAAAGTTTAGTTTTAAAATAAAATTTAACTTAAAATTAAATTTTAATTAATCAGTTAAAATTAAATTAATAAATTTAATTTCTTATTAAAATGCTGTCTTCTTTGGAAGAGGCCATTTGAGTTTATATTTCAGCAGTTGAAGGAGAACACCTTAGGTAGAACACCATGGTTTTTGACCTGTTCATGTGATTTTTTGGCAATCCCTAATAGATATATGGTCTGGGGGCCCTGTTTGCCCTCCCCTTGATTTGGTTGTGGACATATGAAGAGCAGCAAGAAAGTTATATCCCGTTTTCTTTCTTCATCTTTATCTGCTATCTCTTTCCTCTTATATCTCCTATACCTTATCTTCAACTCCTAAAGCTCTCCTTGCTGCCTCATTCCCTTTCTCTCTGCTGCATTTCTTTTCTTTTCTTTTTTTTCTTTCTTTATTCAAGATGAAGAAAGTAATGAAGAGAAAATAAGGAGAAAGTAATGCCTCTTCCTTCTCCTGCTTCAATACATCTCCCTTATGGCTATTAACCATTTTTTCCTACTTTTAGGATAATCACTCTATTACTTTGCACTTTACCATCCAAAATCTTTGTGTGATGTACAAGCCTCTCAGTACAAGAATAATAATAATAATAATATGTTCATCAGTCTATATTCCTGACTGAACTGAGTCTCACAGGACAGAAACTATGTGGGAAGTGAATACATTTGTGTGTTTATTTTCCCTTACTTTCCCAGCACTTAATTTAGTGCCAGGTACAAATAAGACTTGTAATAAATGATGAATGAATAAGCAACCAATAGATAATTATGTCTCCTTTTCTTAGCAGTATGTTCTCTTGACTGTAAAGATGAGAGGCTCTTGGATCACTGATAAGACAAAGATTAACAGAGAATAGGGTAAGACTTTCTTTGACCTCCAATCCAAAGCAATATGTACAAATTTAATGGATGTTTTAAATAAGAAGTTCTGTCTTTGTTATATAATTATAGGAAGTGATTTTAATGGTATTGATATTTTCGAAAGCAGATGAAGCCTGCAGTCTTGCAGAGCTGTGAAGGGTTGTATGTTCAAATGAGTAAGTTTTGTTTCACGGTAAAAAATAAGAGTCAGCTATATATATGGGTCTTAGAACACCTTTTCATTGAGAAAAATGTTTATAAATAATGAAATCTGTATTTTGTTGTTTAAAATAACTTAGGTATCAGTAGAAATCATTAAATATATATATATATATATGTTGAGGGTATTTCATATAATGTATAAGGAACATTTTCTACAATTCTTTTATATTTTAAATTTCACAAATTACATTAGAAAATGTCCATAACTTTAGTGTACAGTGTCTTTTGAAAGAAGGTAGAGTTTACCTGGGGAAGAAAGTTAGAGGCATCCTCCACATTAAGTCTGATATTCCAAAAATACATAGGTCATAAGAGCCCAGCATGAAATTCTACAAACCTAATGTTCACTTTCAATTTAAAAAGATGTAAGATGGTCAAAGATAAATGATGATCAATATATGTGGTTGTTCCATTAACAAACAAGAGTGGGAAGTTGAAATTTAATGTAAAATGAATTATACCCATGGAAACTTAAGCATACTGATATAAAATAGCATGTGAAATACAAAGGACAATTATAGGTTATTTTCTGCAGACTTTATTGAAAGTGAAAGTGAAGTCGCTCAGTTGTCTCCTGCTCTTTGCAACCCCATGGACTGGAGCCTACCAGTCTCCTCCATCCATGGAATTTTTCAGGCAAGAGTACGGGAGTGGGTTGCCATTTCCTTCTCCAAGGGATCTCCCTGACCCAGGAATTGAACCCGGGTCTCCCACATCGCAGGCAGACACTTTACCATCTGAGCCACCTGGGAAGTCCCCCTACTTTATTGAACACTAGTAAAAATCTACTGAGCACATCTGTAAGCTATCTGTTCAGTGTTCATCTCTCTCTTCTTCAATTGCTAGTTCAGTCTTCCTCTCCCCAATCCTGTGAGATAGTAGAGAATAAGTTGATCTTAATTATGTGATTTGGTAATGGAATGCTTGCTAGAAGCCATTTTTCTGCCCCTGACTTATTGATTTAGAGATTATTCTTGTTTCTGTATTTCTCTTTTGAAAATACATTAAATATTTTTATGGGTACATTTGTATCAGAAAGTCTTCTTTTTTTTTTTTTTTCACCATCAGAAAACAGATTTTATTCGAGGAATGCAAGAAAATTTCAATTATTTGGAAACCTGCCAACAAAACTGATACAAAAAGAGTAAAGGATAAGACCCATGAAATTTTACCAACAGATTTTTTAAGTTTTTGATAGAACTTAGCATCCATTCCTAATAAAAACTTAAGTATGATAACTTCCTACAGTCTGTGTACACTACATGTCAAGTACTGTTTCGAGTGCCTTACGCTTATAAATGAATTTTATCCTCAAGGCCCTATGAGGTAGCTCCATTTTACACATGGAAGACAAAAGGAAGGGCACTCATGATGGAGTTTATGTTTTTATTAGAAGGGACTTCCCTGGTGGTCCAGTGGCTTGCCCAAGATTACACACCTAAGGAAAGTGATGGAGGCAAGATTTGAACCTAGATTTCCAGGCACAAAATCTGTGCTCTTTTAACATATTGCTGCTTCTAAAAACAGGAATAGAAGAACACAGTATGTATCAGAAAAAATGAGGGTGAACCACATATACAACTGTGACAAGCTGAAAAACCTTTCTGAAAATTAGGAACAAGACAGGGAATATGCCTATTATTCACTGTTCAACTTTTTTTTTTAAATATTCATGCTGATGTTGGACATAAGTGGCATACAGATTGGAAATTAAGAGAACACTAATCGTTACTGTTTTATTGTATACCTAGAAAAGCTAGGAAATGAAACCGAAAAATTCTGCAAACCAAAACTAATTAAATGAGGCAACTGGATCCAGGTAAAATTTTTTTTAAATCAGTTAACTTTTAAAATACTAGCAATAGCCAATAGAAATTGAGGTGTAGCTTCCAAATGTGGCTCCTTTTCCTCCAACCAACAGCCTGAGTGTTCTCCTAGGAAGTGAGGACATTCATTTCTATTAAGAACCTACTGGTGCTGGTGGTGGTCAGCTCACAGAGTTATGCACAGTGCTGGATCTGTCCCCCCAGAGACTCAGTGTGGTAGGGTGTGAGCAGAACCAGAAGATAATAAATTAAAACATTCAACAGAGTTGCTACTTAAGATATGACCAGCCACATTCAAAACAGAGTTGAGGGCTGGACCCATGTGTTCATATGGGGTCTCCCCTGGAATCTGGGAGTTTCCAAAGTAAAACACTTCAAAAAAACAAAGTCCTGGATCATAAAGGTTCAAGGGACACAGACTGGCAAACAGGAAGAAAAGCTTTTCTTCATAGAGAACACAAGTGGTGAGGGTCTAGATTAAAGCAAGCTTTTAAAAGGGCCACACTCAAGAGGTAGGAAGAATGAATCAGTCTTAGAGGATGACTTTATATAGACAGTAAAATGGAGGAGGTGGAACAGAATAAGGAAATATCTCTATCCTTGAGAATATGATTGTGGCATGCATAACTGAGTTAGATGTTGATTCTTTTAAAAAGTGAAAGGGAATTCCCTGGCCGCCCAGTGGTTCAAGCAGTCCAGGACTTCATGCCTTCATTTCCGAGGGCACAGGTTCTATCCCTGGTTGGGGAACCAAGATCCTGCAAGTTGCCTGATGCGGCCAAAAAAAAAGAAAAAGGAAACCTATAGGCACATGAAACATGTAGCCCTTACTTCCCCAAGAGGAGGAGGAGGATTGCACTGTTACTTTAACTCTCCCATCTTTAGGACCAGCAGCAAGCATTTGGAGATGGTCTGTATTTTTTTTTTTTTTCTTTATGGTAGCCACGCTGTGTGGCATGTGGAATCTCCATTCCCAAACCAGGAATCAAAACTCATGCTCCCCATTTTGGGAGCTCAGAGCCTTAACCACTGGACCACCAGGGAAGTCCTGGGATGGTACACATGGAACAGGTGGTTCCAAGTAGAGATCAGAATGAACATACTTAGAAGCCTTAACCTAAAGTTCCTTGCTGTCTTAGAGAATCATGTCTTAAGAAACAGACCAAGCCAGACCTGAGTGCTTCTCTCCAATGTGAGTTCGCTGGTGGTGATTGAAAGTAGAACGCTGACTAAAGGCTTTCCCACACTCGATACATTCATAGGGCTTCTCTCCAGTATGAACTCTTTGGTGCACGGTGAGTTGTGAGCTATCACAAAAGGCTTTCTCACAATCTTTGCATTTATAGGGCTTCTCCCCTGTATGGGTTCTCTGATGTACCATAAGGCTAGAATTATGAGTGAAGACTTTTCCACATTCATTACATTCATAAGGTTTCTCACCAGTGTGAATTTGCTGATGAATAATGAGGTAAAAGTTCTGATTGAAGGATTTTCCACACTCTTTGCATTTATACGGCTTTTCACCCGTGTGAAGTCGCTGATGTCGAGTGAGACATTTACTCAGACTGAATGCCTTACCACACACATTACATTCAAAAGGCTTTTCTCCAGTATGAATTCGCTCATGGTCAGCAAGTTGAGAGATCTGATTGAAGGCTTTCACACATTTGCTACACTTGTATGGTTTTTTCCCGGTGTGGAGACGCTGATGTCGAGTAAGACATTTACTCCGACTGAAGGCCTTGCCACATTCATTACACTCATAAGGCTTCTCCCCAGTGTGGATTCTCTGATGGTCAATAAGATTTCTGTTAGAACAGAAAGCTTTCCCACACTCATTACACTTGTAAGGTTTCTTACCAGTGTGAAGTACCTGATGGCGGACAAGGCTTTTATTCCGACTAAAGAGGGCTCCACACTCGTTGCATCCATATGGTTTCTCCCCAGTATGAGTTCTCTGGTGGTCAAAGAGTTTGGAACTTTCGTTGAAAGCTTTTCCGCATTCATTACATTTATATGGTTTCTCCCCAGTATGGAGTCTCTGGTGTTGAATGAGATGGGAGCTGTGGCGATAGGTCTTTCCACAATCACTGCATTCATAAGGTTTTTCCCCTGTATGGATTCTGAGGTGCACAATGAGCTGAGAGGTCTGCCTGAAGGTCTTGCCACACTCAGTACACTCATATGGTTTCTCTCCAGTGTGGATTCTCTGATGTCCAATGAGGTGTGAACTCCAATTAAAAACTTTGCCACATTCATCACATCGATATAATTTCTGTCCCTTCAGAACTCCCTGATGTTCTGAGAGACTGGAGGACAGATCTGGATGTCCCTTAAGTTCCTTATACTCATCACATTGATCCTTTGTAGATTTCTTTTTATCCTCCTGTGTTATCTCCGAGAAATCTCTTACCAGTCTGGTTCCTTCTTCATCTGAGGGTTGAACTTTTAGTTTCTCTAAAGCTTCTTCACAGGCAGCCCCAGCTTCTGGTCCTGCAGGAATCACTCCAGAGAACACCCCTAAGTTCCTGTCAGATGACTTCAATTCTTCAGAAATGTCCTGCTTCAGAGACAACTGTGAACTTGCCATCCTTTTTCACCTGCAACTCCAGAGGCCGCAAAGCTCTCAGTGCCCTGACTGCAGGACCCACCCCACTCCACACTCTCCAGAAAGTCTTCTAAAAGTTGATGAGAATGCAAAGAATATGTGAAGAATAGAAAGATTCTGTTAAAAATATGGTATTGATGTATTTAAACAGATGAAAAGAACTAAATCTTTTCAGCTAGGCCAACTGATGAGTAAGAGGGAAGATGGAGGGGTGTGAACAAAACACATGAACAACAAATGTTTAGCATTATGCAAATATTCACTGCATCATGCAGGATAAATTCTGGTTCTAATAAAATGATATTTAGATAAAAACAATGGAATGGAAAAGTCATTGCCTGAATTAAACTTAGCAAATAAGAAATGTCAAATGTTTTAGAAGCTAGTAGGAAATGTAGAAATGTCATGTATGGAGACTTAATGGATTATGCAAATCAAACAAAAGTTTTTCAGACATCACCTTTCACAATATCATTAAATCCTGACTCAAAAATGCTGAAAATCTTATTATATCTGGTTGCATATTTCATTCTGGACAGATGTTTATAAAATGGGCAATATGTGTATCTATTGGGAAACTGATGACATCAGATGATATAAGACAGAGTTTCTTAATCTTCTTGTGCAATAACAGAATGCCCAAAGTTGTGTCCAAGAGTGTTGTAGAAATCTCAAACTTCACCTTTCCCTAAATGCATTTCAGAACAAAGTATATCTTAATTCATTTTAATTATTTCTTAAAATATCAGTAGTATTCAAAAAGCAATTCATTTAAGAAGATGGATATCATGAAATAAAAGCAAACACCAAAAGTTTAAGAATCATTGTTTTAGGAAATAAGTATAACCACTGAATAAGAAACTTTGCTTTTTGGTAAAAATTCTCCCAGTGATTTGGTTTATGGTAAGTTGGCACTCCAAAAGTCAGATTTCCATACTCCTAATGATATAGTAGTATGGTTTGCTTTTGTTTTGTTTTGATCCTTTCCAGGACCACCAAGTATAGGGAATATCTATTTCTTCTAAGTGAGAATGGATTTTAGCATTTGACAATCCCATAGAACATGCAAAATGGGACAATTTTATTTTTGGTTTAATAACATAAGAATACAAATCATGTCAACTTCAGAACATTTAATACTCAGTTCTGAGCATGGCACCTTGGAAAACATGAAAGAGGAAACTAAGGTGCATTCACATTTTAGTTCAGTGATTTTATTTGAATATTTAATGAGTGTGCTGTGTTAAGGTACAGCTCTGAGCAAAGTGTGGGTTGCAAAGAAAACAAAAGTAACTGTCAGTAAATAGGCACTTAGCAAATAGATGTGGACATAAAACATATTCACAGAACTATGATAGATTGATAAAAGCAATATATGTGACATGAATGCAGGCTCTTGGTAAGGAAGGTAATTAGCTTGTTGCTGAGGCTGACTATTTCAGCATACGAAAATACATATGGGTCATGAGTGGTTTTTAGAATATTTCATGGTTCAGTTTGGCTGGAACACAGCCAGTGTTGAAGCTAGACTGTGGCCAGATCGTGGGAAACTTTAAAGGCTAGGATGAAAAGGGTGTACTTTATTCCATAAGGAAGCCAATTGAGTTTCTTAACAGGTGAGTGATACATGAAATAAATGCTTTAGAGCAATTAATTTTTCAGAAATTTACAGAGAGTTGAAGTGTCTAAAAGATGAAGGTCACTTCATAATCTTGAGCTACTGTATAATCTTAACAATCATAAAATCTCTTTTTAATACAAATATACTTGAGTTGGGGAATCTGCCAGTAAATCTCATTGCATAATGTTTAAAAGTATTTTCACATATAATTTTACAATCATGACATAGATATAGTCATTTTTAACAGTTCAGTAGATGTTAACAATGTGCTTTATATTTAATGGTATACTTTTACAATATTCACTTTTTAAAAATTCAATATTTAATTTAATTAGAATGTAAATGAATGAGTTCAGGGTTTAGTATAAGTGGGTAGAGAGCTTCCCAGGTGGCTCAATGGTAAAGAATCCACTTGCCAATGCAGGAGATGCAGGAGACATGGGTTCAATTCCTGGATTAAGAAGATCCCCTGGAGGAAGAAATGGCAACCCACTACAGTATCCTTGCCTAGAAAATTCCATGGACAGAGGAGCCTTGCAGACTAGAGTCCATGGGGCTTCAAAGAGTCAGATATCCTGGAGGAAGAAATGTCAACCCACTCCAGTATCCTTGCCTGGATAATCTCATGGACAGAGGAGCCAGGCAGGCTACAGTCCATGGGGCCACAAAGAGTCAGCTGCAACTGAGCCCACATGCATAAGAAGGTAGGAGTAAATGTAATTTCATTGTGTTGAGTCATTGGAGGTAAAATCTACAAGCAATTAATACAGGTTTACAAAGTACATGCTGCTATACTACTTATTGAGGAATTTAAATAACACATCTGTAAAGAAATAATCCCTTAAAAAATAATTCTTAGAAATCAAGAATTTCATACATGTATAAAAATGAAAGGATGATAAATGCAACAATCCATATTATGTCATTGACAGAGAAAATTAAAAATTCAACTATACAGCAATCCTGAACAATAAATAATGTTAGAAAAGTTGTTATTCTGTATAGATTTATTTCTTCCTTTTTTTTTTTAAATTTAAACCTTTCCCAGTGGAACTATTCTCTTAATAAATATTATGTGTCATTATTTTCTTTTTTTTTTCTTTTTCACCAAAGTAATGTCTCTGCTTTTTATTTTTTTAATTTTTTTTATTAGTTTTGCCATACAATGACATGATATCACCATGGGTTTACATATGCTCCCCCTCTAGGACACCCTCCCTCCTCCCTCCCCCCGGGAAATCTCGTTGCATCAGCCCCGAGCAACAATCCTAGGCTGGCGATTGACTAGACATATGGTAATTAACATGTTTCAATGTCATTCTCCCATATCATCCCACCCTTTCCCTCATCCACAGAGTCCACTAGTCTATTCTATACATCTGTGTTCCTTTTGCTATCTCGCATGTTGGGTTCTCGTTACCTTCTTTCTAAATTCCATATATATGTGTTAATATACTGTATTGTTGTTTTGCTTCTGGCTTACTTCACTCTGGATAATGGGCTCTAGTTTCATCCGTTTGAGTAGAACTGATTCAAATGAATTTTTTTTTTAATGCTGAGTAATATTCCATTGTGTATATGTACCACAGCTTCCTTATCCATACGTCAGTTGATGGGCATCTAGGTTGCTTCCATGTCCTGGCTATTGTAAACAAAGCAGCGATAAACATTGGCGTACACGTGGCTCTTTCAATTCTGGTTTCCTCGGTGTATATGCCCAGCAGTGGGATTGCTGGGTCATATGGCAGATCTATTTGCAGCTTTTTAAGGAACCTCCACACTGTTTTCCATAGTGGCTGTACTAGTTTGCAATCCCACCAACAGTGTAAGAGAGTTCCCTTTTCTCCACATCCTCTCCAGCATTTATTGCTTGTAGATTTTTGGATTGCAGCCATTCTGAGTGGTGTAAAGTGGTACCTCATTGTGGTTTTGATTTGCATTTCTCTGATAATGAGTGATGTTGAGCATCTTTTCATGTGTTTGTTAGCCATTTTTATGTCTTCTTTGGAGAAATGTCTGTTGAGTTCTTTGGCCCACTTTTTGATTGGGTCGTTTATTTTCCTAGAATGGAGCTTCAGGAGTTGCTTGTATATTTTTGAGATTAATTGTTTGTCCGTTGCTTCATTGGCTATTATTTTCTCCCATTCTGAAGGCTGTCTTTTCACCTTGCTTATAGTTTCCTTTGTTGTGCAGAAGCTTTTAATTTTAATTAGGTCCCATTTGTTTATTCGTGCTTTTATTTCCAATATTCTGGGAGGTGGGTCATGTAGGATCCCGCTTTGGTTTATGTCAGAGAGTGTTTTGCCAATGTTATCCTCCAGGAGTTTTATAGTTTCTGGTCTTATGCTTTGATCCATTTTGAGTTTATCTTTGTGTATGGTGTTAGAAAGTGTTCTAGTTTCATTCTTTTACAAGTGACTGTCCAGTTTTCCCAGCACCACTTGTTAAAGAGGTTGTCTTTTCTCCATTGTATATTCTTGCCTCCTTTGTCAAAGATAAGGTGTCCATAGATGTGTGGATTTATCTCTGTGCTTTCTATTTTGTTCCATTGATCTATATTTCTGTCTTTGTGCCAGTACCATACTGTCTTAATGACTGTGGCTTTGTAGTATAGCCTAAAGTCAGGTAGGTTGATTCCTCCAGTTCCATTCTTCTTTCTCAAGATTGCTTTGGCTATACGAGGTTTTTTGTATTTCCATACAAATTGTGAAATTATTTGTTCTAATTCTCTGAAAAAGACCTCTGGTAGCTTGATAGGAATTGCATTGAATCTATAGATTGCTTTGGGTAGTATACTCATTTTCACTATATTGATTCTTCCAATCCATGAACACGGCACATTTCTCCATCTGTTTGTGTCCTCTTTGATTTCTTTCAGTGTTTTATAGTTTTCTATATACAAGTCTTTTGTTTCTGTCATTATTTTCTTAAATCACTGCATTGTGCTGGGTACATATAGCTAAAGATTCAATTGTGTATATAATGGGGCATGGACTAAGTAATGATTACTTTCTATATGGTAACACTGCTCTTTTCTCTTATAGTCTCCATTTTTCTCTCATTGCTTTCTCACACATTTTTGCTTGTGCTATTTCCTAAATTACTATCATCATAAGACATCAAAAGCCAAAGAGAGCCTCCCCCCCCCCCCCCGCCCCCTGTATTTTGCATTGGGTAGAATTGGGAGCATTGGCCCTATTTGTTTCGTTCTTTGTTGCTGAACACCAAGGAATTGCTTCCTTGGACACCAAAGACTTTCTTCTTCTTCATTAAACTAGGGAATCATATTATGTAAAATAAGTAAATCCATGATGGACCCACTGGGGATATGCATAAGAACTAGAAGATAAAGTTTTTTGGAAATGCTAAATATGCCATTGAACTTCCTTTCACCAAAAGTTAGACTTATGTTCCATGAACTTCATTTATTTTTTGGTAAATTGAAGGGAATAAACTCATTTTTCTTCTCATTATTCTTATTACTAATTCTTTTATTTTTTCAGCTAATAATCATTCTTTGAAATTAGATGACAAAACTGGGCCTGGAAACCAAGTCACTTGATTCAACATGTTTCTTTGTATTTTAACTGGGAGTCACTTTTCCTTTCTGAGTTTCTGCTTCTTTGGTGAAGAAAGGAATAAGTCATCTCTAAAGGCCCCTCCAAGTTCTTGATTTCTAGGAATTCTAGTCAAGTTCTGAAACTCAACTGTGAATCAATGCAAACTTTTATAATATGTTTGGATAAGTTAATGGTGGGCACGAGACCATGAGTTTTGCTTTAGATAAATTATTTGATCTCCTATGGAGAACTACAGCTTTCAGAATGAGGTAATGTTAAGAGAGTACTGTTGACTAAAAAGATGCGCAATGTGATAGTTGTGAGTTAGGTTTTATTTGGGGCAAGATGAGGACTGCAGTCCAAGAGGCAGCATCTCAGATAGCTCTGAGAGACTGCTGAAGGTGGAGTTCAATACCATTAAGCCCTCATTTTACAAAAGGTTTTCTGCTAGTCAGGAGGAGCTGATGTCATCATGAAAGGATTTAGTGATTTTCTAGATATGAGGAGATGCAAGGATTGAGATCACAAAATCTGTTCCTCAAAGCATCCAATTAACTAAAGACCTGTCCCATCAGATTCCCTGGAGCACACAGTGCCTCACTCCACCTTGAATTCCCTCAGAGGGTATTGAAGGTCAGGAGCTGCTTCAGCACAGGGCTCAGTGTCCACAGAGGTAAGTGGCAAATGTTGTCCAGTTGCTAGCGATGCTCTTGGCAAGTGCTGTTCGTAGTTGACAAAGTAACGTTCTGGAACTGAAACTTTTATAATGTGCTTGGATAAATTAATGGTGAGCATGAGACCATGAGTTTTGCTTTAGATAAATTATTTGATCTCTTACAGAGATCAAAACGGTGACATGATTTTTTCATGAGAACTGGTGCATGTAGTGTGAACTACAGCTTTCAGAATGATATAATTGTTAAAAGAATATTGTTGACTAAAAAGATGCACAACGTGAGAGTTGTGAGTTAAGTTTGATCTGGGTCAAGATAAGAATTGCAGCCCGGGAGACAATACCTCAGATAGCTCTGAGATATTGCTCCAAAGAAGGAGTGGATGAAGATGAAGAGGAAGTGAAGTCGCTCAGTCATGTTTAACTCTTTGCAACCCCTTGGACTGTAGCCTACCGGGCTCCTCCATCCATGGGATTTTCCAGGCAAAAAAGGAGTTGGGGGAAGATCAATATATAAGATTTTGGTGAAGGGGGAGTTCACTGTAATCAAACATTTACTTTACAAAAGGTTTTCTGCTAGTCACAAGGAGCTGAAGTCATCCTGAAGGGATTTAGTGACTTTCTAGATATGAAGAGATGCAAAGATTAGGATCGTGAAATCAGTTCCTGAAAATATTTAACTAGCTAAAGACCTGTTGCACTAGTTTCCCTGGAGCACAGAGTGCCTCATTCTCTACCCTGAATTCATGTGGAAGGTCAGCAACTGCAGCAGCACAGGGTTCAACTTCCACAGAGGCAGATGGTAAATGCCCTTTTTGTTGTTGTTCAGTGACTGGCAAGGTTCCTGGCAAGTTCCAGTTTGTAGTTGACAATATCAAGGATTAATGTGATTTTACTATAATTTAAATGACCTTTCCCCCCATACCAGTGAATAGAGCAAGGGAAAAAAAATAAGTAACAGAAATAAAATGTAGGTTCTAAAGCATGAATTACTCAGAAATCATTTGAGTAACTTTAAATTTTTTTAGCTCATTCAATTGAATCACTACTCAAAGATAGGTTTGACTAAAATTTAAATTTTAAAAAGTGAATTAGGTAATTTGTACTTTGTTTTTCTAAAATATTTATTTTTTATTTAATTCTTACGGGATTTGAGGAAGGATCAAAATCCCCCATTTTCTTTTAATCTGTCACCCAAATATGCACAATTACCATTGCACTATTTGTATTAAATAAGTGTTAGTTCTGTTTCCTCCTGTCCTTTCAGCAACCAATGTGTTCTTTCCATGCACTTATCATTCACTTCAGTTCAGTCGCTCAGTCATGTCTGACTCCTTGCGACAACATGGATGGCAACATGCCAGGCCTCCCTGTACATCATCAACTCCCAGAGTCCACCCAAACCTATAGCCATCGAATCATTGATGCCATCCAAACATCTCATCCTCTGTTGTGCCCTTCTCCTCCTGCCCTCAATCTTTCCCAGCATCAGGGTCTTTTCAAATGTGTCAGCTCTTTTCATGAGGTGGCCAAAGTATTGGAGTATCAGCTTCAACATAAACCTTTCCAATGAACATTCAGAACTGATTTCCTTTAGGATGGACTGGTTGGATCTCCTTGCAGTCCAAGGGACCCTTTAGCACTGCAGTTCAAAAGCATCAATTCTTTGGTGTTCAGCTTTCTTCACTGTCCAAGTCTCACATCCATACGTGACTACTGGAAAAACCATAGCCTTGACTAGACGGACCTTTGTTGGCAAAGTAATGTCTCTGCTTTTTAATATGCTGTCTAGGTTGGACATAACTTTTCTTCCAAGGAATTAGCATCTTTTTATATTCATGGCTGTAATCACCATCTGCAGTGATTTTGGAGCCTAGAAAAATAAAGTCTGCCACTGTTTCCACCGTTTCTCCATCTATTTGCCATGAAATGATGGGACCAGATGCCATGATCCTTGTTTTCTGAATGTTGAGCTTTAAACCAACTTTTTTACTCTCCTCTTTATTATAATATTTTGAATAAAATTAGAATTTCATAATATGATCTTCAAGAATTCACAAGAACCCAATCCCTACTTTTTCAGCCTCTTCATCTCTTCATTATCTTCTTCCCATACTCACTACCAGGCTTCCCAGGTGGTGTTAGTGGCATAGAAACCACCTGCCAATTCAGGAGATGTAAGAGACACAGGTTCAACCCCTGGATGGAGAAGATCCCCTAGAGGTGGGCAGGGCAATCCACTCCAGTATTCTTCCCTAGAGAATCTCATGGACAGGGGAACCTGGTGGGCTACAGTCCACAGGGTTGCAAAGAGTCGGACATGACTGAAGCAACTTAGTATGCATACACACATACTCCTTACACTCCTGAAGACTAAGGAAGCCAATGAAAGTAAGAGATTTGGAAAGTCAAGAACAATGAGGGAATATAATGTTTCACCGTCTAGAAATTGAGTTGCTTGGAGCAGCTCCAGTGTGACAATAGGTCTCTCAGCCGTGTCAGCGGAGCCCTCAGATACCATCAGATATATCATTCATCAGACAAGAACAGTGTAATTATGCTGGTATCCACTTGGCTTCATAAATGGTCGATATAACTATGCTAAACTGAGTAAACTTTACAGAATTTCTTGGTAATAACTACAGTCATTTAAGCCTCACAGGAATTCTTTGAGGCTGGTGCTGTTATCTTTTGCAGATGAGAAAACTGAGATCTGAAAGGCTAGCCACTTGTCCAAGGTCACACAGTTCACACAGGGTGGAACTGGGTTTTAACCATGGTCTGCGTGATCCAAAGCATATGCTCTTACCTATTGGGGTCTAGCCTCACACAACTACTCCTTCACATAGAAGAAATCTTCACCAGAGCCCAGTCAGAAGATGCTTTTAAAAATATATATTATTAAAATGTATCTTTTAGAGATCATTGAATGCTTTTCATCAAACGTGTATTTAGGAAATTTCCCTGTAGCACCATTTTATTTTGTTTGAACTTTAGAAGAAAAGCAATGTTGTATTTATGTCCTTATCTCCAATGTCTTTTATAACATTTATAACACAATGTGATCCTAAATTCCTTTAAGAACAAAATAAATTTTTTTTTCAAATTTAGTTATCTATTTTCATTTTATTGCTATTCTGTACTTCAAATGCATTTCCAGTTACAATTAAGCCCCATAATTTCCACCCAAAACATCTGGATAGAGAGTCTATGCCAAAGAGCTATAACACATGGAAAAATCCTCTTGGCATTCGCTATATTCTTCCATTTCTTTAACATTAGATTTTACTTCTGTAGTAAACAGAGTTGAAATGTATAGTTAGCTAAACTTTTTTTTCTAATGGATGTTATATGTGTTGTTTTCTTTTCTGTCAATTTCTTCTCAATACATCTGTTGCCTCTAATTTTGATAAAGAAGCTTCTCATCCTAGTGAGAGTGCTTAAGTACTGATTATTTTCCCTTATTTGGTAAAAGAACATACGTTCAATTTTTTTTTTTTTTAATTTCCCAAATTACTCTGTAACATCTCCTGGTCATCTCAGGCCTATTAAACAATACACTGAAGTGTGTGTAGGAGCCTATGTTGAGTTTGATTGCTTAAAGAGACTGCCAAAACAAATTCTTATAAAATAACAAATCCTTCCATATTTCGTTAAGAAAACTGGTGTCCCTGAAGTTTCGTAATTTGATGCAACACCTAAAAATTAAAGGGGCATCTGGAAATTTCAGGGTCAGTAAGTTACATGATACACATAACATTAATCTTGGTGGAGTGAAGACATTTCACAAAATTCCCATGCTTTCATTTCATTTTGCTTGCCAATTATCATAAAGAAAGTCACTGTAGAAAGCTTGTTTTCTCACAAGGGAATTTTAATAGCACATACTATTTAACCAACTAATTTCAACTGTGCAAAAATCAACCCCCCAGAAATGTGAAAGCTATACTTGGTAGAGTTATGAGACTAGATAATCATTTCTGCAAATTCTGGCTTAAATTGGAATTACTTTCCCCAAGAAGCCTGAGGCATTTTCTTTGCAGACCAACACTTTTTATCATATCCTTATTTTTATAAGGATGATAGCAGTAGCAGTTTTTCCCACTGCTTTACAGATACTGTGTTTTTTTTTGAGAAATCTCATATGATCACTTTGACAGACTGTGTTTGAAAGCCCCATGTTTTTGCAAAGTATAATATCTTATGATATATTTTATATTTTGTTTTCTAGTTGAAAACTTCTTATCCACAATGATCCAGAAGAATATATAAATATTGCCTCACACAGATACACTTGCCAGAGCAACTTGCCTAAGAAATAAAACAACTAAATGTTTGACAAGTTGAAAATTTTCATCACTGAGGATGTTCTTTCTGTGGGTTACAATAACCTTGGATGTGAGAACTATGCATTAATTCCTAAATGATGCAGTGGTGGAGTAAAGCTAAAAGAGAAAAAACTATATTTTTTGCTAAATTTCATGAACATTTTGCTGATCTAGATTTGCTGCTTTTAACCTTCTTTCCTCTAGCTTTCTATTAGGAGAATTCTAAGGAGAGTACTGCATACAAGTTTTCACCTTGAAATGTAGATATTCTGTAGTGGGTTGCTACCAAAGATGAATGTTGAAAATTAACATAGTACAAGGCATATGTTCAGTAGCGAAGATGGAAATAATAATCCAACTAAGGTTTCATTCTTTGTCACAGTGGATGCTGCTTTTCCTCACCAAGCAGAAGATGATTTCTGATCTCCCCACCTTACCCACATCTTTCTCAGGAGCATCTGGAAATGGCAGTGGATAAAACCTGAGACTAAGTTCAACCTTCTTATTTCTTGAAAGAGTTTTCTACCTGGCTTGAAGAATTCTATAGTCTCATAGTAGCCAACACACAATATTTACAAATCTGTCAAAACTCTTAGTTGAATTTTCTTACAATTTTCGCAACCCTTTCTTTGGCTTTGCTGGTGGCTCAGACAGTAAAGAATCCACCTACAGTGCAAGAGACATGTGTTCAATCCCTGAGTTGGAAAGATCCCCTAGAGAAAGGAATGGCAGTGCACTCCAGTATTCTTGCCTGGAGAATCCCATGAACACAGGAGCCGGGCGAGCTACAGTCCATAGGGTCGCAAAGATTTAGACACGATTGAGTGATTAATATTTTTGCCATCCCATCTTCCTTCCTTGCTTGCTTTCTACAGATGAGCCAGGGCTCTTATCTTGTCTCTGTTTGGAGGGCCCTGTATTCCCTCAGACTTTGAACTATTTAACTGCCTGTGGCCTCAGCAATTTACTGGGTTCAAGCAGTTAAAGTGAGAAAAGGAACAACCTACTGGTTCAAAATTGGAAAAGGCAGTATATTGTCACCTTGCTTATTTAACTTATATGCAGAGTACATCATGCAAAATGTAAGAATGGTTGAATCACAAGTGGGAATTAAGATTTCCAGGAGAAATATCAACATGCAGATGATACGCACTAGAGCTCCCACAGTAGCTCAGCTGGTAAAGAATCCACGTGCAATGTGGGAGACCCCAATTCGATTCCTAGATCAGGAAGATTCCCCTGGAGAACAGATAAGCTACCCACCCCAGTATTCTTGAGCTTCCTGGGTGGCTCCGCCAGTGAAGAATCCACCTGCAATGTGGGAGACCTGGGTTTGATCCCTGGGTCGGGAAGATCCCCTGGAGGAAGCCATGGCAACCCACTCCACTATTCTTGCCTGGAGAATCCCGATGGACAAAGGAGCCTGGCGGACTACAGTCCATGGGGTGGCAAAGAGTCAGACATTACTGAGTGAATAAGCACAGCATAGCACCACTCTAATGACAGAAAGTGAAGAGGAACTTAAGAATCTCTTGATGAGGGTGAAAGAGGAGAATGAGAAAGTTGACTCAAAACTCAGATTCTAAAAACCAAGATCACAGAATTTCTTTCCATCACTTCATGGCAAATAGATGGGTAAAAAATGCAAACAGTGATGGATTTTACTCTCTTGGGCCCGTCAAAAACTGCAGATGATGAGTGCAGCCATGAAATTAAAAGATGCTTTTTCCTTAGAAGAAAAGCTATGACAAACCTAGATAGTATTTTAAAAAGCAGAGACATGACTGTTGACAAAGGTCCATATAGTCAAAGCTATGATTTTTCTAGTAGTCATGTATGGATGTAAGAGTTGGACCATAAAGAAGGCTAAGTGCTGAAGCTTTCAAACTGTGGTGCTGGAGAAGACTATTGAGGGTCTTTTGGACAGCAAGGAAATCAAACCAGTCAATCCTAATAGAAATCAACTCTGAATATTCATGATAGGACAAATGATAAAACTGAAGCTCCAATACTTTGGCCACCGGGTGTGAAGAGCCAGATCACTGTCAAAGAGCCTGATGCTGGGAAAGATTGAAGACAAAAGAAGAGCATGGCAGGTGATGAAATAGTTAGATAGCATCACTGACTCAATGGACATAAATTTGAGCAAACTCCAGGAGATAGTGGAGGACAGGAAAGACTGGCATGCTGCAATCCATGAGGTCTCAAAGAGTCAGACATGCTGACTGTGCTGGGTGCAGATAGACACAAACATAAGAAGAGTGACAGAATTCTAAGAGATCAAAAAATATGAGCGTGACTTCACAAAAGATTATATGAAGTGTTTGGGAAAAAACAGCAAAAACAGTCAGAAGTCAAATATGCATATATGACCAAAAAGTCAATTTTATTCATATATAAAATCTTCTAAAAGCCAGATCCCAATAGCTCAAAGCCTAGTTGAAAATGGATAAAGTGACATGATAAGTATATATAAAAGGAAAAACAAATCAGTTTTAAACTTGTGAAAAGACATGTAACCTTATTTGTAATAAATGAAATGGAAAATCTAAGCTAAAGTTGTAAATTTTTTCCATTCACACTGTTAAGAATTAAAAAATAATGTTACAACTTATGTTAACAATGAGGAAAGAAAACAGGCAACCTCATACATTACTGGTAGGAGAACAATTGATGTAACATCTTTGGAGATAATTTTGTCAATATTAATCAAAGAATGAAATATATAAATCACTTCCAACAATTTATTTTCCTCTTCAAGCATCTAAAGGTGTAAGACTATGCATGTTCATTGAAACATGTTTGCTTATAATAACCAAAAATATATGGAAATATATCAAATATCTGCTAATAAGGGACATTCATTCCATAATATATTTGTAAAATGAAAATTAAAAATACATGTATACTGTACCAAATATATAATCATACATTTATAGAGGAGACTAATCTCTCTTCCTTATCAAATGTATGTTATACATAAAATTGAAACAAAAGGTAACTCAGGAACATAGATAGTAGATGAGTATCTTAGTTTGGGTGGTATACTCAAAATGCAATTAAGAAATAAAATCAGGTGGTGTCATTTGGATATAATAAGTCAGAAAAAATATATAAGATCACAAGTATTTCTGGCTTAGTATCTGCCTGGTCAAGTGATCGTTATCTCAGATGTCTCTGGTGGCTCAATGGTAAAGAATCCACCTGCCAATGCAGGAGATATGGGTTCGATCCCTGGTCCAAGAAGATCCCACATGCCACAGAACAACTAAGCCCTTACACCACAGCTACTGAGCCTGTGCTCTAGAGCCTGGAAACCACAGCTACTAAACCCCAAGTGCCCTAGAGCCTGTGCTCCAAAACCAGGGAAGCCATCACAATCAGAAACCTGTGCACCCTGACTGGAGAGCAGCTCCTGCTTGGTGCAACTAGAGAAAAGGTTGGCAGTAAGGAAGACCCAGCACAGTCAAAAAAAATAAATAAATAGATTATGTATATATATATATAAAACAAAAATTTTTATCTCAATTATTTTTAAAAATTTTATTCAATTTATTTAAACCAGAAAAAAAAAGTTCACCATTATCTCTCACATGTGAATATTTATTGCTATAAATGAAATATCTTTTTTTCACATTTAGGGAAAGTTCTTATTTAAAATAAACAAAAATAAATGAGAAATATATTTACCCACAGTGAAAGGCATTATCCACTGGCCTATAGGGAAGCAGCAGAACCAAGAAGTCCTGAGGCCAGTTACATTAATGTATCTCAGTCTGGGCTGTGATTGAAGGTAGAGTGTCCCAAAATAGACTCCTGGTCATAGATGGAGTTTATATTTATCTTGTTAAAGTTTCTTGCATTCAAGAATTAATAACTTTAAAAATATTTCTCTCTATAAAAGTATTAGAAAAATATATTTAAATTGTTAACATATTATAACCAGTGAAATATAATTTCCTTTAAATGTAAAATTTTTCTAAATATTAAGTATTTTCTACTTTAGCATCTGTTATAAATTATGACCTATATCCATTCTGCCATATTTCTGCACAAAAAGTGACAGAAACACATGATAGATATCTTTGTTTCTCACTGCTCGAACATGTCTAAATCCACTTCTTTCAACTTGGCTAAGACTTTTTTGCCTAATTCCAACATTAACTACTTTTAATTCATTAGTTTGGTAAACTGCTTTTAATTCATTAGTTTGGTACACTACGATAATAAATAATACAGAACATATTCCATACCTTAAAGACTAGCCATAAAATTTCAGACATATAGTACATTTCTAAAACAGTCCCTCCAGTGGATCTAAGCCAAATGTGACTCAACCGAACAAGGAGTACTTACAGAACACTCTGCTTTTATTTCCTTACTTCTCACCCCCTTTTAAGTGTTTTTAGCAGCCAAAAGATGTAAATAAAAGTGTATGTAATTTTTCTTATTTAATTAACATTTCTGAAAAAAAGGTTTTAGTAATCAAGTTTCTAATAAATATATATCCATGCAGAAAAGTTTGTTCTTTAAGAAAACTAAGGATTAAATCTTTCAGAGTTGGAAATCACATCTGACATTATTTCTTTTCAAATATTTAGGTTATACAATGGATCACTTTTTTCATATGGTAAAGCAAAGTAACATGATGTGACTTACTTATCTCATTCATGCAGATTAATATTGCAAATCTGTAACATCACTTTATATACAGTTAGAGTGAGCAAAAATTTGATAAAATTTCCTAGACATAAATTGAAAGGAACATAGAGCAAGTCATTATCTCAAAATATTGTAAATTTATGAAACTTATCTCATGGGAGTTTGTTGCAGGAAGGGGGACCCCTTCCAGGGCCTGAAACTGGGCTCTTGTCCAGAAATCAATTGTCCAAGGATTCTGAGGAGACACATGTGCTGACAAAGCAAGAGATTTTATTGGGAAAGGGCCCCTGGGTAGAGACAGTAGGGTAAGGGAACCCAGGAGAACAACTCTGCCACATGGCTCTGGCTACCAGTCATGGTGATGAGATTAGTTTCTGGGTTGTTTTTAGCCAATCATTCTGACTCAGAGTCCTTCCTGGTGGTGAACACCTTGTTCAGCCAAGATAGATGCCAGTGAGGATTCTGGGAGATGGTTGGACATGTGGTGTTTCCTTTTGACCTTTCCAGAACTCTTCTGGTTGATGGTGGCTTATTAGTTCTGTGTTCCTTACCAGGACCTCCTGTCTTAAAACAGCTCATGCAAATGGCTATTGTGGTGCCTGGCCAGGGTGGGTGGTTTTGGTCAGTGTGCTTCCCCTAACAGTTTGGCTTATTCAAGCAGATAATCTGGGAGTTTTTCAATATTTAAGCACAGAATTGCCAAATGATTCAGCAAATCCCCGCCTAGGTTTATACCCAAGAAAGATGGAGACATATATTCACACACATTAAATAACATGGACACCAATGCTTTAGAAGCATTATTTATCCAAGCCAGAAGGTAGAAACTATGGAAACACTCATTATCTGAAAGTGGATCGATAAAGCATAGTATATCAATACATATTATTTTGCCATAAGAAAATAGATACTGACACATAGATCAACCATGATATATGATGCCACATGAAAGAAGAAAGCCACAAAAAACCTACATACCGTATGATTCCATTCATGTGAAAATCCATTAATAGGAAAATCTCATGGATCACAGTCTTGTAACGAAGGAGCTTGTGTAATTCAATGAAGCTATGAGCTATGCCTTGCATGGCCACCAAAGATGGATGGGTCATAGTGAGGCGTTCTGACAAATCGTGGTCCACTGGAAGAGAGAATGCAAAACACCCCAGCATTCTTGCCTTGAGAAAGAACCCTTTGAACAGTATGAAAAAGCAAAAGATATGACACTTGAAGATAAACCCCCTAGGTCGGGTGTCCAATATGCTACTGGGGAAGAGCAGAGGGCTACCTACAGAAAGTATTGAGAGGATAACAGGCAGGAAGGCCAGGGGTCTCCAAATGGAGGAAATAGGCTGCAAGTGTCAGATATTTTTTTCTCTCTCTCTTAACTGGCAGGAGGAAAGAAGCTACAAGTGTTAAGATTTTTTCCCCCTTCTCTATATAAATTTAAAGAGGCTTCTTTTAAAATTTTGTGTTGCCATGACACTTGGTTCCACCTGAACTTAACTTTTCTCAGACCTTGAGCTAACCAATGCATTTTTCTTATAGAAATGTTTGTCTTAAGCTATGTTAATGAACTATGTATTTACCCTAGACTCTGTCTTCAAGTCAGTTTGCCTAAGACTCAGGACGGACTTGACAAACCAGTATGTTTTACTCATGCAAATGTTCTCTTATGTTAATGAGACTGTACTTGCTTGGAAACCTGCTTTTCTTCAAGATTCAAGTCAATCATTTTATGGTCTAGGACAACTCACATGTTATGCCAATGTTATCTCAAAATGCATGTTGTGGGTGAGGGGCCTGGTGCCATTCTCTGAGTTTTGAGACATTTCCTTTCTCTAATTAGCAGACTGCTAGTAGCTATATAACATCTGGCTAAAGACTAGCAGGGGGCCACTCTTTCTGCCCCCTGCTGATGTCTATGTCAGAAGCTTTCTCTATCTCTTTTATACTTTAATAAAACTTTATTACACAAAAGCTCTGAGTGATCAAGCCTTATCACTGGCCCTGGATTGAATTCTCCTCCTCTGAAGGCCAATAATCCCGGTGTCTTTCATGGCTCAGCAACAACCTTTCAGAATGAAGTAGCTGGGCAAAACTGGAATTGATGCTCAGTTGTGGATATGTCTGGTGGTGAAAGTACAAACCACTGCTGTAAAGAACAATATTGTATAGGAACTTGGAATATTAGCTCCATGAATCAAGGTAAATTGGACATAGCCATGCAGAAGATGGCAAGAATGAACATCGACATCCTACGAATCAATGAACTAAAATGGATGGGGATGGGTGAATTTAATTCAGATGACTATTAAATCCACTATTTGTGGGCAAGAGTAACTTAAAAGAAATGGAATAGCCCCTATGGTAAACAAAAAAGTCCAAAATGAGTACTTGGATGCAATCTCAAAATGACAGAATGATCTTGATTCATTTCCAAGGCAAGCCATACAATATCACAGTAATCTAAGTGTATACCACAACCCCTGATGCTGAAGAAGCTGAAGTTGGTTCTATGGGTCTATGAAGATCTACAAAGACCTTCTAGAGCTAACACCAAAAACAGATGTCCTTTTCGTCATCGGGGATTGGAATGCAAAAGTAGGAAGTCAAGACATACGTGAAATAACAGGCAAGTTTGGCCTGAAGTACAAAATGAAGCAGAGAAAAGGCCAACAGAGTATTGTCAGGAGAATGCACTAGTCCTAGCAAACACCCCTTTCCAACAACACAAGAGAAAACTTTACACATGGACATCACCAAATGATCAATACTAAAATCAGATTGATTATATTCTTTGCAGCCGAAGATAAAGAAACTCTATATGGTCAGCACAAACAAAATCTGGGGCTTGACTGTGGCTCAGATGATCAGCTCCTTATTGCAAAGCTCAGGCTTGAATTGAAGAAAGTAGGGGAAAATGCTAGGCCATTCAGGTTGACCTAAATCAAATCTCTTATCATTATGGTGGTGCTGAATGGATTCAAGGAATTAGATCTGGTAGACAGAGTGCCTGAAGAGCTATGGATAGAGGTTCATAACATTGTACAAGAGGCAGTGACCAAAACCATCTCAAGGGAAAAGAAACGCAAGGAGGAAAATTATTGCCTGAGGAAGCCTTTAAAAAAGCTGAGGAAAGGAGAGTGAAAAGCAAGAGAGAAAGAGAAAGATATACCCAATTGAATGTAGAGTTCCAGAGAAGAGCAAGGAGAGATATGAAAGCCTTCTTAAATGAATGATTCAAGGAAGTAGAGGGAAACAGTAGAATGGGAAAGACTAGAGATCTCTTCAAGAAAGTTGGAGATATCAAGGGAATATTTCATGCAAGGATGGGCACAATAAAGGACAGAAATGATAAAGACACAATAGAGGTAGAAAAGATTAAGAAGAGATAACAAGAATACACAGAATGATGTAAAAAAAAAAAAAGATCTTAATTACCTGGATAACCATCTAGATCACCTGGATCACTCACCTAGAGCCAGACATCCTGGAGTGGAAAGTCAAGTTGAACTTCAGGAGCATTACTACAAACAAAGTTCGTGGAAGTGATGGAATTCCAACTGAACTATTTAAAATCATAAAAGATGACGCTGTTAAAGTGATGTACTCACTGGGAGAAGGACACGGCAACCCACTCCAGTATTCTTGCCTGGAGAATCCCACGGACAGAGGAGCCTGGCAGACTACAGTCGATGGGGTCACAAAGAGTCGGACACGACTCAGCGACTAACACACACACACACACACACACACACACACACTGTATGTTAACAGCAAATTTGAAAAACTCAGCAGTGGTCACAGGACTGGAAAAGGTCAGTTTTCATTCCAATCCCAAAGAAAAGCAATGCCAAAAAATGTTCAAACTAGTGTGCAGTTATGGTTATTTCACATTCTGGTAAGGTTATGATCAAAATCCTCTAAGCTAGGAGTACATGAATCAAGAACTTCCAGATGTACAAGGTGGATTTAGAAAAGTCAGAGAAATCAAGGATCAAATTGTCAACATTTTCTTGGATCATAGAAAAAGCAAGGGAATTCCAGAAAAACATTTACTTCTGCTTTATTGGCTATGCTAAAGCCTTTGCCTATGTGGATCACAACAAACTGTGGAAAATTCTTAAAGATGGGAATCCCAGATCAATATATCTGTCTCCTGAGAAACCTGTATGTGGGTCAAGAAGCAACACTTAAAACTGGACATGGAACAAGGGACTAGTTAAAAATTGCCTAAGGAGTAAGACAGGGCTGTGTATTGTCACCCAGTTTGCTTAACTTATACACAGAGTAAATCATGTGAAATGCTAGGCTGGATGAATCACAGGCTAGAATCAAGGTTGCTGGGAGAAATATGAACAACCTCAGATACTCAGACGATACCACTCTAATGGCAGACATTTAAGAGGAACTGAAAAGTCTCTTGATGAAGATGAAAGAGGAGAGTGAAAAGCTGGCTTAAAATTCAACAGTCAAAACACTAAGAGCATGATATCTGGTCCCACCACCTCATGACAAATAGAATGGGAGAAAGCGGGAGCAGTGGGAGATGTTATTTTCTCGGGATCGAAAATCACTGCAAGTGGTAACTGCAGACATGAAATTAAAAAAGAGTTGCTCTTTGGAAGAAAAGCTATGACAAATATAGACAGCATATTAAAAAACAGAGACATCATTTTGTTGACAAAGGTCTGTACAGTTAAAGCTATGGTTTTTCCAGTAGTCATGTATAGATGTGAGAGTTGGACCATAAAGAAGGTTGAGTGCTAAAGGATTGATGCTTTCAAATTGTGTTGTGGATAAGACTCTTGAGATCCCTTTGGACTGCAAAGAGATTAAATCAGTCAATCATAAAGGAAATCAATCCTGAATATTCATTGGAAGGACTGATGCTGAAGCTGAAGCTCCAATACTTTGGCCACCTGATGAAAAGAGCTGACTCACTGGAATAAACCTTTATGTTGGGAAAGACTGAGGGCAAGAGGAGAAGGGAGCAGCAGAGGTTGAAATATTTAGATAGCATCACTGACTCAATGGACGTGAGTTTGAGCAAACTCTGGGAGATAGTGAAGGGCAGGGAAGACTGACATGCTGCTATCTACGTAGATGTAAAGAGTCAAGCATGACTTAGTGACTGAATAACAAAATAGTGGGTGCCTAGGGGTAGGGATATGGGGAGTAATTGCTAAAGATACAGGATTTCTTCTGAGGTCATGAAAATATTCTAAAATTATCAGATAATGGTGGTAATGATTACACATGCCTGTTAATATATTAAAAACCTCTGCATTGTCCACATTATATAGATGGATTATATAGCATGTAAATTACATCTGAAAAAATTATTTCTTAGATTTCAAAAAAGAAAAAATGGAATCTGATATTGGGTATGTCAGGACCAGTTTAACTACTCAAGGTTGTCATCAGAATCTTCTGACCATCCATCCCTTATAACGCAACTTTGATCACTAGGATCTCAGTGTGACTCCTTCAGCTCTAACTCATCCATGTTGCAATAGACAAAAGAAGCAAGAAACGTATAGCACCTACAACAGGAAAGCAATTTATCACAAAGTCCTTCATTCTTTTGCTTCTGGGGCCAGAAACACAGCCATCCTCAGCAATAGGAGAGGACAAAGAATTTGATATATTTACCTGGACATCTTTCCACATCAAACAAAATTTGTGGAAAAGTATTAGATAGGCAATTTGTAGAATCTGTCACAAATTTTTATTCACAAGAGATATTTTAATTTTACATATCCTTCACTTTTTACCATGATCCAAAATCAGGGGATTTTTATAAATTAGTACTAAGTTTTTAGAAGAGTAGAAACTTATGACGAAAGAGAAATATTGGTCTAGTATTTCATAATATAACAATAAATAATGAATACTTCCTTTCTAACCATAAACATTATACTAACAGTTATCATCTTCATAGAGAATTTTTATTTCAACTGAACTATGTGGCATGCAGCACTTCCCCAACCAGAGATCAAATCCATGCCCCCTGAATTGTAAGCACAAAGTCTTAACCACTGGGACACCAAAGAAGTCCAAGAACTTTTTAACATTTGCAAAAACTACAAAGTATTAAAATATATCATTTTATTTTTCCCATATAACTTTTCTTTATAAAGTCACAAAATTACTAAATTTATCAATTTTATCAATTTGATAAAATTTGTCAAATTTATCAATTTAGTAATTACCGATTAAAAGTTTTCTATTGTTCATGCCCTGTTAAGTTGCTAGGCACACACACACCTTTAGTTACATGATACTATAGAGAAAATTTTAACTATTTGGATGAGTTTTAGAGATTTTTCTCATTAGGGGTTACATCTGGACTGATTCTTACAAAAGAATTCTTTCTAATTAGAGAAGAGGAGAGGAGAATGAATACCAAAGGAATAGTTGGTACAAACACTCTGAAATATTTTATAAAGACAGTATTGCAGAGTGAAAAAAAACAAGAGGTAAACAGGTTTCACAGGGAAGGCATGTGGACTGTGGGAAGAGTAAGAAGTCTCATACATTTCGTAAATTATAGAAGTTATGAATACAGCAATGAGTAGTGTATAGCTTTCAGTGTTAGAATACTGAAAAAGTGATTCCTCCTTATAATGTTTAGAAGAAATTTGTTCTCTCTTTGTCCCAAAGATTGAATTATTTTACCTCCAAAAGATTTAATATGTTATTTATAGTGCAGACCCAACATGAAGATAGAGTGGTTATAATATATGTTCTAAATTATCTTTTTTAAAAAAGGAGACATGTAAAAATTAAAATTTTCTTTTATGTGCATAAACTTTGTTGAGCACAGATTCCAATAAAATGATTACTTTTTTCTGAATCATATTTATATTGGCTTTTTGTTCAGTATTTATTCTTATTACTAAGATTTCACTTCATCTCTTTCATTGAATGTTACATCAACTGGAAACTTTACCCATCATTTTTAATCATATTTATATCGAGAAGCATTGTAGCTGAAATAACACCTATCTCATTGGAATATATAGTATGTTTATCACATATTTCAAAAATATTTTAATTTATAATTTTAATATTTTATATACCAAAGAGTATAGTAATAGGCTTGCTTGTTTGTTTGTTGCTTTGTCTATTGTTCTGTTTTATCTTGGAAAGTTTGAGGGGAAACCCCACTCAAGATTTACTTGATTAAGAAATTTGTAATATTTCTAGAACATTTCAGGCATAAAAGTAAAAACTTATATAAAAATGTTTTACCAGTAAAGTTTAGATTTTTTTATGACACATGAGGGATTCTAGGAATAGCACAATGCAAAATAAAATCTAATTTTTATTTTAGTAACCTCATAAAGAGACAAAAATACTGTGATTTTCTACAGGTGGTCATAGATTAGTGCTGGAATAACAATTCCTGATTTTAATCATGTAGTGCCACTAACTTTTGCTGTGGGTTTTACTGACATAAAGCCACCATTCCCTGGGGAACAGGAGACATGTTTTCTGTCTCTTTTTTGGGGTAGTGTAGTATGGGTAATATCAGCTTTTGGTATCTATTTTGCCACCATTACGGGAAATATCTTATCATCAAAGGTGACCCAGGAAGAGAGAGATAAAAGAATCACTGGGAAATGGAGTTAGAACTCTCATTATATAATCCCCGAAGCCCTCCCACTTCTAAAATTTTAAGCTTAGATGATAGTTTTAAAAAGTTTGCATTGAGCTTTTGGATGCTTGCCCATGAAAAAATCACATAAGTGACACAGAATAGAATATTCCAAAACTAAAAACTATATTCCATCAATACATATTATTTATTGTATTATGCCACGAGACAGTGTGATCTAAAAAAGAAACGGAATGTGAGCTCTAATTTAGGCCCATGTGCAGAGGGTTCTAGATGTTGAATAAGACTGGAGACAGAGGATCACATGAGAGTCTGTGTCTCACTTCAAAGAGTTAGAATGACTAAGGAGAATATTGACTGATGATTTTTCTAAAATATTGTCTAAGTGTTAAGTGTGTACTTGCTGTCATTAGGTTGCTCATAAAACAGAGACATCAATACAACTTCTGAGAGTTAAAAAAAAAAAAGTGAAAAGTGAAAGTTGCTCAGTCGTGTCCAATTCTTCACAATCTCATGGACTGTAGTTTGCCATGCTCCTTTCTCCATGGGGATTCTCCATGCAAGAATACTGGAGTGGGTTGTCATGCCCTCCTCCAGGGTATTTTCCTAAACCAGGGATTGAACCCAGATTCTTTACTGATTGAGCCACCAGGGAAGTCCAAGTATCCTAGAGTGGGTAGCCTGTCCCTTCTCCAGGGGATCTTCCCAACCCAGGAATCAAACCTATGTCTCCTGCATTGCAGACAGATTCTTTACCAACTGAGCTACTGGGGAAGCCTTGCTCATAAAAGAGAGACAGCAATACAACTTCTGAGAGTAAAAAAAAAGTCCTTACTAAAAATGAAGAAAGTCGGATCACAGCATGAATAAAGACATAATATTATGAAGTGGCTAATTTTTATTATGTAGTTATTTAGTTAATATATAGAATGTTAGCAAAAATGTTAAACTGTTAGATCTACTAATACTAAACTCAGCAAGCACATGGTGCATATTCAAGACTAATAACAGAAGAAAGAAATCATATACATGAAGAGCATATTATTTACAATAAAATTCCTGAAACTTTAAATGATATCATTAAACTTTCTCATTTAATGATAAATATATAAAAGGATATCATGTCCCCAAATTTAAAGCTAACTTAAAAAATCAGTGAAGTTTTATGTACTTGAATTTTGTTTAGAGAAGAGTGTTGTTTGAAAAAATAAAGAAAAATACTATTTTATGCTGTAGAGATAGGCAGCAAGATAGCAAATTATAAACTGTAAGTTTATATTGAGAGTTTCTGTTTCCACATGTAAGCAGCTTGAAAGTCTCCACTCCTTCCTAACAACAAGTAGAAAGCTGAAAAGACTGAAATATCACCAATGTTTACTGAATCCATGAGAGAGCAGGGCAAATCACTGTCATGGTTTTCCAGAGCTAAGGCCCATAATCAGAAACCACGTGCTGGGGTAGAAAAATCTGAGCTATAATAATTAATTGCTGGAGGCTCAGTATGGATAATCCTGAGAGTTAAAAACTCAAGAGGATGCAGTCATAGGAAGTCTCTGTAACATTGTAAGATTTTTCCCCAGGAGCTCAACCAATTTCCCACAGTAAATATAAGAAAAATTTCCTTGTACTTCTTGTGAAGGGAAAAGTAAAAGAACAGTTTGTAAATACACCATCTTTTTAAAAAGGCCTCCAATCAAGGGAAACTAGTTACCCAGAGCCTAACCTGCTGGGCTATTGTCAAAGCCTAATTGACCTGGAGGAAGGGAAATATGCAACTCTAGCACACTCTAGCCATTCTGTCTCATCTAAAGAAAAGCAAAAGATATAGGCTCATTAAAAGACAGACCCAATTACAGGACTCTGAAACTTTTCCCTTCCCTGTAGCTCACCACTACATGTGCTAATTCCTATTTACAGCCGTTCCATTTACCTAGTACATTATGTTCAGCTATCAGAAAAAAATTACACAGCATGCTAAAAGGTAAGCAATGAAGATACAATGCAAGCATCAGGTTGAGACTTGGCAATGATATTGGGATTATCAGATCACGAATTTAAAACAACTTTACTATGTTAAGGGTTCTAGAGGTTTAAGTAGACAGCAGACAGGAACAGATGGGTGATGTAAGCAGAGAGATGGGAATCTTAAGAAAGAACCAAACTAAATCCAAGAGATACAAAAGACTTTAACAGAAATGAAAAGTGCTTTTGATGGATTTAATAGCAGACTGGAAAGCATCTATGAGCTACAAGATAAATCAATAAAAGTCTTGAACACCACAAAGCAAAGAGAAAAAAGACTGAAAATAAACAACAACAAAAACAATATCCAAGGACTGTGGGACAATGATGTGCCATAGTGTAACATGTATAATGGAAATACCAGAATAAGAAAGAGAGAAAATGAGAGAAAAAAGTATTTGAAATAATAATGATATAGAATTTCCCCTAATTAAGTTCAGACACCAAACCACAGATCCAGAAAGTTTAGAGAATACCAAGCAGGAAAAATACCAAAAAATCTATAGCTAGACATATTATTTTCAAACTATTGAAAAGAAAAGGTGAATAAAAAGTATCAAAAGAAGCTTGAGGAAAAAAATCACCTCATCTATAGAGGAACAAAAGAGAAGAATTATATCCAATTTCTCTTGAATTATATCTAAACAAGAAGAGAAAGAAGTATAATAAAGTTTTGAGAAAAAAAATCTCACCACCAACCTAGGATTCTGTACCCTACAAAATTATCCTTCAAAAGTGAAAGGGAAATAATTTCTTAGACAGACTGAGAGAATTTGTTTCCAGTAGACATGTCTTGTAAGAAAATTTAAAAGAGTGCTTTAGAGAGAGGGGGGAAATAATAAAGGTCAGAAACATATCTTTAGAAAGTAAGGGTGTCAAAGAATGAATAAGTGAAGAGAAAATTAAAAGAAATATTTTTCTTATTCTTAATTCATCTAACAAGTAAAAGTTTGTTCACGATAATAATTCCAACAATGTATTTATTATGTGTGCATATACATTCATATATAAGTAAAATGATAGACAATGACGCAACTAATAGAAGGGAGGAATTGGAATTCTTTTATTGTTACAACATAGTCACATTACCCATGAAGTTGTGGACTGTTATTTGAAAGTGGGCTTGGATTAGCTATAAGTATATTGCACACTCTATGGCAACTACTAAAAGTATTTTAAAAGGAAATATAACCAATATTTCAAGAAAGGAGAAAAATGTAATTAAAACCACAGAAAGGCAGAACAAGAATGGAAGACAAAAATAGGGACAAAGAACAAGGGCAACAAATAGAAAATAGTTATTAATAGAGTAGACAATGCTCCAGCTATGACAAAATGATCTCTCTGAATGTCAATGATCTAAGTGTACCAAGTAAAAGAGATTGTCTGAATGCATGAAAAAACAAGACCCATCTCTATGCTGTTTAAAAGATACTCACTTTAAATATAAAGATGCATATAGATTAAAAGTAAGTAGACAGAGGAAAGTATACCATGCTAACATTAATTAAAAGAAAAGTCAGTCTTCATAATGTCACGTGAATGTAGATGTCAGGCTAGTGTATGTTCCTCGGTTCTTGTCTAGTCATAACAAAGATTTGGAGTGACGGACTTTAAAGCCCTCTGTGGGTCACAGCTCTTGGGTCTTGGACGGACCGTAATATAGCTCTTAGACAAATCAGTGTTACAGCTCTATTTTATTTAGAAGATAATAAGAGGAGAATCCATCCTTGAAGCGTAGGCGAGAGAGAGAAAGAGAATGAGCACAGGCATGCAGGGGAGAGAGAGAGGGAGGGAGAGGAAGAAGGGGGGAGAGAGAAGGAGAGAGTACGCTTTGGCTCCTCCTTTTATATGAATTTTCTTCCCCCTGGGCCTGCTCTATGCAAATTGGGCTTAGCTAGGAGTGCTGTTGTACCTGAAGCTCTCACTCAGGTCCTCGGACTTTCCTTTGACCTTCCTTGTTCTATTTTCGTGGGCTTTTCCTTTCCTTGTCTTCTACCACCACCATTTTGGACTCCTATTTCCTATTCTAACTACCTAACAATAATAATAAAAGAAAATGGATATACAGTGAGAAATTATATTAGACTCAGACTCATGTATGGTGAAGCAGAGAGGGCAAGTGTATAAAAGGGTTTAAAACTAACCTCCTAATCATCTGGTGGAGAACTAAATGAAATATGCTCCCAGTACACAGTAAAGACCATTAAGTGTTAACTATGATTTTTATTGTTTTATTTCATCTCTAAGCCTTCCCATGAGTCACACTATAAAGAACACATAAAAGCTCTGCCAGGGTCAAGACTGTTTCATCCAATATTATCCTGAGCCAATTTCAATATTCTTTACTTTGCCAGTATCTCCCTGGCTATCTGATTCCTTGCTTCATGCTAGAATTTGAAGAGACTTCTCAGGCTTAACTTCCCACACTCTCTCTTGGATTCTACTGGTATTTTGTCCTCTGGCTCTAAATATACCTGCTTCCATAGTTTTGACCTGTAGAGTCCATAGTAGTTTGCAGTAGGAGGATTCCAATTATATTCATTCTGCTTCTCAAATATGTATTGACATTTAGAAATAACATATTTCATTTGTTGGAAATCACCTCTGAAATATGTCAACATTGAAGTAATTGAATCTCTCATTTTGCAGTTTGTTAACTTAACCAACTTCAATAAATTTTATAATCTTTATAGACATGACCACACAACCACAGAGAACTTTGTAAATACCAGCCCTATTAAAATCTAGCAAGTATGTTTTAGCACAGAGCTACATTTTGATGTGGGCACTGGAAATCATTTTCCCTTTCTAATGATACAATTCTCAGTTACTACATGTAATCTGAGTAACTGTACCAACTCCTCAAACAGTTTAGATTTTTAGTACACTTCTCTCAGAGGCATAATCAAAGTAAAAAATGTTCACTGAGGAGTTCATACCACACCTTAAAACAATCAGTGGTTAATTCTTTTGTGACTTGAAGGAATAGATTTATATTTTATAATAACAATGACTGGTATCAACTAACCACATTCCCTATTCATAGCATGAGGTCTGAGTAATTGATTATTTGAAAACATGTGGCCAATTATATGAGTTTCCTGTTGTCCAGAAAGAAATTCCTCTCTAGGAGAGAAATGTAGTATGAATTTATGCAGAACTAGGGGAATTAATCTCCATTTCATCTTCCTAAAAGACTTAGAAAATCCAGGAAGGAATTTCTCTGGTTTCTATGTTTGTTGTAACTGATATGTAAATCCTTCTTTATCAGTAACTAAGAATAAGATGTGAGCTGAGTGATGACTCTACTGCGCCAGCAGGGCAAACAAGAGACTCGCCATATTCACCTTAGCCTCCTAAGTTTCCACTAAGAAAGGAACCCACCCTTGGCAGCTGTTATTCCCACAATGATAAGAAATGATACCAATCTGTGGTACAGCTAAACTGAGGTAAGCTTAGCCTGGATCAAGTAAACTGTAACCAAATGAGACTCACAGAAGAGAAAAATGTACTGTGTTGTAATTGAACAAGATTTTGATGTTATTACATAGTATTTTTGTATAAATTGCTGACTAATCCAGAAGGGGCATAGGGGGAGCCTGAAAGCATGGATTAGCAAAGTCAATAAAAAAGTGGCAAAAGTCTTCTCCTTAAGAAATAAATATAAATTTGAGGGGAAGAGAAAAATAGAGAAGAGGAGGAAGGGAAAGACAGAGAAAGCGATGCAGAGACAGAGAGATGTGGGTATTATAGCAGAAGGTTGGAATGTGAAGAGAAAGAAGGCTAGTTAAAAATTTCTGGTATCAGGTTGATCAGAAGACTTTTAAAAATAGATATATCTAATATTGTGTGTGTGTGCTCAGTTGTTCAGTTGTGTCTGACTCTTTGCAGCCCCATGGATCATAGCTCAGCAGGTCTCTCTGTCCATGGAATTTTTCAGGCTAGCATACTGGAGGGGTTTGCCATTTCCTACCCTAGGGGATCTTCCTGACCTAGGGTTCAAACCTGCGCCTCCTGCATGGGCAGGCAGATTTTTTTTTTACTGATGTGCCACCTGGGATCTAAATATTCAAGTAAGCGCTATATTGATTAATACTCTCTCCCTGATTTCCAAAATTCTGTAAACTTGATTATGCATATACAAAGGCCTTATCTGTGCTTTAAAAAAAAATAGAAGTCAGAGAAAAGTAGTTGAGTTGAGTATTTCACTTGGGAAGAAGGAAAGAAAAAATTAATACTATGCAAGAGAAGATAGAAATAAAATCAAGAATACAAAGGAAGCAGTAACTGAGAACTAGCAATGACCACGCACAGATAAGCACAAGGGAATTTGCAGAAATCTTGGGCAGAACACTCTACTTCACACAGAAGTGGGTTAGAGGGTTCGTGCTAGCTTCACAAAAATTTCAAAAGATGGGGTGACATTTGTTGAAAACTGTGACTCCCATTAACATAATTTCTCAATTCTAAGAAGCTATAAATTATAAGACACATGATAAATACAGTAATAGATTTTTTTTCTGGAAATAAATATTAATTCACTTTTCTTTTGTATTACCTTAGAAACAATAGGAAACATTTGCCAACTGAATTTTAAATTACTGTGTTAGTTCAGATTCTCTGAGGAGATCCTGTGTTGAGATGAACCTTATAAGAGATTCATCAGGAAAAAATTTGTGAAGGAAAATGGGTTGAGGTCCAGAAGAAGATGAGAGATTTTTCAGACCATGGAGCAGGTCCAAGTCCAGTGAAGGAGAAAAGCAAGGAGCAAAATTTGGGAGGAAGCTGAAGTGCAGTTCTGATAAATCAAAACCAATAAGGGCTCTTCAAATCGAAATGGCTTCTGGATGAGGACAGAATTCCCAGGAACAGTTCTGGCTTAGAGCCTCTGCCTCACTCAATCACTGGTTGACAGTGGGCCCTAGAAAGCGGAGCTTTTTCATGGAAGTCACAGTCATAGCCTTAGAATTTAGAGATTGTAGTATGACTGTCACAGTTATGTATCACTTTCTTTTGCAGATTCTAGTAAAGGTCTGTATCTGGGCCTTCTTCATATTCAAAAGCTAAACCACTTTCTGAATTACTTTTGAATACCTATGGACAGGCTTCATATTTTCTGTTCCTGTTTTTGAGGCTTTTTTCACGTTTTAATTCAATTTGTAATTTTGAGTTCTGTTGAAGAACAACAACGTTTTAGTAGAATTTCATATTCTGTTAAACTAACTTTATTTTCCCTCTAAATAAATGGTATATTTCTGGCAGATTAATGGCTTCTCTTAAAAGTCAGTTAGTAACTTTTGACACGTGTGTGTTGGTCCCTCAGTCGTTTCCAACTCTATGCAAATCCATGGACTGTAACCTGCCAGGCTCCTCTCTCTACGGAATTCTACAGGCAAGAATACTGGAGCGGGTTGCCATTCCCTTCTCCAGGCAATCTTCCTGAACCAGGGCTCTAACCCAGGTTTCCCACAATGCAGGCAGATTCTTTACTGTCAGAGCCGTTAGGGAAATCCAGCTTTTCGTATATAGAGACTTGATCTTTTCTTGTCTTTAGAATGGTTGAACTATCTATTATAAATTTACCTGACTAAGAAAACCTATAAACTATAACAAGAAATTCTACAGTATTTTAATTGCCTTCTTATAGTGATAAACTGGTTTTGAATATAGTAATTCTTTTCCTCACTGATACAACATTTGAAGACATTTAAATTACAAATTTGCTGCTCAAATTGACAGCAAATTTCATTCCATGGAGTGCCATCAAAGTAAATAACATAGTTGAGATGACAGATAAATATATATTTTATCCATTTTAAATTTATCTTGTACAAATAAAAACAAATATATCAGGCGTTACCTAACTTGTTGTAGGCAAGATACATCAAAAATCAGGAATATTACTGAAATGACTATTTTGAAATGAGAGGTTTACTTATTATTACAGAGGTACTAACTAAATATTTTAGATAATGTAAAATATAAATTATCATATGAGAGTTTTGCAAGAAATGTTTCTTCTTAAAAAAGTTCTGTGTCTAACTATTTAGTGATTGCTATCTTTAACTCAAATCACATACTTTGAGATATTTAAGAGATTATTTATTCCAGTAAAGTTCCAATATTTTTAAAGTCAAAATTTTTCTTTTAAAAACATTTCTTACAAAGTATTCCAATATATACAACAGATAGACAAGATTGCTATAATTAAATTTGGGAAGTATTTTTTGGAGCTTATCCACTTAGCCTTTTCACATCTTTCTCCTGAAACACTCAGCCCTTTCCCAAGTATTGCTTCCACATGATGCAGGTCAGAAACAGATTATAAAAAACAATATTATTTGAATGGAAGAGATGTGAATGAATACACTTTCGTCCTATTTGGAAAGTGTATATTAATAACACAATAAGTATGCAGTTAACTATAAGTTTTTCCAGTTATCTTTCTGTTATTGATTTCCAGTTTAATTCCATTGTGGTCTGAGGCTAAACATATATGATGTCTATTTGATTCCTTTCAATTTGTTAAAGCTATTTTATGGCCTAGAATGCAACCTCTCTTGGAGACTGTTCCACATGAGCTTGGGAAGACAGTGCATTCTACTGCTTTGCATGAAATAATTAAAGAAGTCAATGACATCCAGTTGGCTGATGGTGTTGTTGAGTTGAACTATCACCTTACTGTTTTCTGAGAGAGTTGTTTTGAAATCTCCAAAATTGTTACTAGATTTGTTTATTTCTCTTTGCAATTCTACCAGTTTTTAATCTCACACTGTTTGCAACATGCTCTGTTGTTAGGCATGTCTATGTTAGTGATTGTTATGCTTTCTTGGAGAATTGATCCCTTATCATTATGTAATGCCCACCTTTATTCATGATAACTTTCCTTGCTTTGAAGACTGCTGTCTGACATAGAGCTACTTCCGCTTTCTTTTGATTAGTGTTAGCATTGTACACTTTTTCTTCATATATTTACTTTCAAACTGCATGTATCTTTGTATTTAAAGTGGTTATCATGTGTACAGCACACAGTAGGGTGTTGCTTTTTGATTCACTATGATATTCTGTCTTACAATTGGTGCATTTAGACCACTGACATTTAAAGTGACTATTTGACATAGTTGGAGTAATAGCTGTCATATTTATTACTGTTTTCTATTTGTTGCCCTTGTTCTTTGTTCCTATTCTTGTCTTCCACTCTTTTTGCCTTTCTGTGAGTTTTAATCGAACATTTTTTTTTTTTTTTGGCTGTGTTGCACAGCCTGCAGGACTGTAGTTCCCTAACCAGGGATTAAACTCAGGCCCTGGCAGTGAATGTACCAAGTCCTAAGCACTTGACCACCAGGGAATTCCAAAAGGAACATTTTATATTATTCCAGTTTTCTCCTTTCTTGGAATATCAGTTATACTTCTCCTTTTTTAAATGTCTTTAGTGACTGCCATAAAGATTGCAATATTCATTTACCACTAATCCAAGTTCACTTTCAAATACCTTTGAACAACATGGGTTTTAACTGCACAGGTCCACATTGAACATGTTTACTACAGAACCGCACAATCTGTAGTTGGTTGATTTCTCAGATGTGGAACCATGGATAAAGACGGCCAACTGTAAAGCTATATGCAGATTTTTCACTGCATGGGGGTTGGCTCCCCTGACTTCTATTTTGTTCAAGGATTACTTGTGATGTATAACTACTTTACAGATAGTGTGCGCAATGTATACCAGCAAAACAGTCGTAATTCCTCTCTCCTCTCAGTTGTGTCATTACTGTAATTCATTTAACTTATATATAACCATATATATGTATATGGGGTTTCTTAACATTTCTTGCAAGACATGCCTACTGGCATAATACTCAGTTTTTATGTGTCTGAGAAAGTGTTTCTTTTTCTTCACATTTGAAGCCCAATTTTGTAGGATGCAGAATTCTAGGTTGGTGGGATTTTTTATTTTATTTCATTATTTCAGCCCTTTACTTCATTATTATTATTCATTATTAGCAACATTATTATTTCATCTCATTCTTTCCTTGCTTGCATAGTTTCCAAGAAGTCAGATGTCATTCTTATCTTTGTTCTTCTGATTGTGAAGTGGTTTTGTCTTCTGACCTCTGTAGTTTGAAAATAATATGCCTAGGTGTAGTGTGGGCTTTTCTTTTCTTCTTTTTCCCCTTCGTTTTGGTTTGCATTTATCCTGCTTATCTGAGTTTTCCTGGATCTGTGGTTTGATGTCTGACATTAATTAAGGAGAAATTCTCAGTCATTATTGTTTCAAATATTTCTTCCATTGCTGTATCTTTGTTATTCTTCTGTGGGATTTCCATTATGAATATGTAGAGTTATTAGTCGTTTAATGAGTCTATGGCTCAAGATAGTAAATTTCACAAGAACTTCTCAGTTTGTTTTTTCTTTTCTCCTTCTTCAGATGGGACTAGATGTGTGGAATAGACTAGTGTTGGGTATTTTCTTTCCTCCTTGTCAGTTAGGCTCTGATGAAACCCCTGTAATGTAAGATCTGTAACTTGCCTCCTTGGATGACAGCCTTTAAAGAACAGAGTGCTATGGTATTTATCAAAACGGTTCCTTTCCCCACCTCCTGCTGGAAGTACAATGGGGAATTTTTCTCAGATGTTACTATGGTAATCTGGTTAAGCTGCAGGAGGTAAGTGCTACAAAATTATGGGGTTCCCCTTACGATGGCTTCCCTGGAATTTCTAACTCTCAAATTTGCCCATGTGCACCTCCAGCAATGCACCAATTCCCATTTAGGATTTTCCTTCTGGCACTGGTTCCTCTGGGGGTTTCTGCTTTTGAGTTCCTGGTCTGATAAACCACGACTCCCTGCTCCAGTCTTGGGGCCAGCACTTGGCACTGTGCCTTCTACTCTCTACGGATTCAACAGAGTTTTTGATTATTCAGTCTGTTCAGCTTTTCACTTACTGTTAAGATGGAATAGACTTCCAAGCTCCTTACATGCAAAATTGGAAACTGCTTTCTCAGCCATAAGTGTTTTATTGCAATTCTCTAATAGGCTGCAGAAAGTCCTTCTGTTCTTAGTTTGCTGAGAACTTTTAATGGCTTTCAGATTCTTCAAATACTTTCCTTGCGTGTTTTCAGATGGTCATATACTTTTTCTCAATTTTCTGTTGATGTCTTTCATTTCATAGATTGGTATTCAAGTCAACTAACTTTGAATCTGTGGGAAGCTATTCCTTTTTTACAGTATTTCTAGTTTTAATTTCCAATATTTTATTGAGAATATTTACACCTTTGTTCATAAAGAATATTATTCTGTTTAATTTTCTTTTCTTATAGTATCTTTGTCAAGTATTTCATCAGAATTAGACTTATGAAATGAATTGGAAAGTATTCTATTAGGCTGGTGCAAAAGTAATGTGGTTTTGCATTGTTGAAATTTGCTGTTTGATATTGGAATACATTCTTAAATAAATGTGATTTGTTATACATGATTTTAACGTGCATTTTTTTGCTAATGACTTATGACTTGCTATTTATTTTATATTGATTTTAGACTATGGAAATAATGTTAGACAAAAAGCAAATTCAAGTGATTTTCTTATTTATGTACAAAATGGGTCATAAAACAGTGGAAACAACTTGCAACATCAACAACACATTCGACCCAGGAACTAACAAACATACCGTGTACTGGTGATTCAAGAAGTTTTGCAAAGGAGATGATAGCCTTGAGGATGAGGAGTGTAGTGGCTGGCCATCAAAAGCTGACAGCTTACAATTGAGAGTAATCATGTAAGCTGATCCTCTTACAACTACACGAGAAGTTGCCAAAGAACTCTACAGTTTTTTAGCATGTGAAGCAACTTGGAATGGTGGAAAAGCTTGATAAGTGGGTGCCTCATTAGCTGCCCTCAAACAAACAAACAAAAAAAGCATCCTTTTGACATGTTGTCTTATTCTATGCAACAACACTGGAGCATCTCTCAATCAGATCATGATATGTGATGAAAAGCGGACTTTATATGACAACTGGCACTGACCAGCTAGTGTTTAGACTGAAAAGAAGCTCCAAAGCACTTTCCAAAGCCAACTTACACCAAAAAATGGTCATAGTCACTGTTTGATGGTCTTCTGCCAACGTGACCAACTACACCTTTCTGAATCCCTGTGAAACCATTACATCTGAGAACTACGCTCAGCAAATTGATGAGAGGCACTGCAAACTGCAATGTCTGTAGCTGGCCCAATTATTCTCCACAACAGTGCCTGACTGCCCGTCACACAACTAATGCTTCAAAAGTTTAATGAATTGGGTTACAGAGTTTTGCTTCATCTTCAATATTCACTGGACCTCTTGCCAAGTGACTACCACTTCTTCAAGCCTCTTTTTTTTTTTTCAGGTAACTTTTTTTTGTTTGTTTTTTTCAAGACAACTTTTTTCAGGTAAAACAATTCCACAACCAGCAGGAGGCATAAAATGCTTTCCAAGGGTTCACTGAATCCCAGAACATGGATTTTTATGCTACAGGAAAAAACAAACCTTTTTTCTTATTGGCAAAAATATGTTGATTGTAATAGTTCCTATTTTGATTAATGAAGATGTGTTTGAGCCTAGATAAAAATAATTTAAAATTCAGGGTTAACCACAATTATGTTTTCACCAACTTAATAATTCTCTCATTTTTTGCATTGAATGTTTCATTTCTTCTTTTTTTCCCCTTGGTCATTTTAGGTAGGGGATTATCAGTTTTGTCAAAATTCTAAATAGTTTGGCTTTTAGTTTTATTATTTTCCTTATTGTTTAACATATATCTATTGATCATTTCTTTCTTTATACTTACTTTAAATTTAATTTTTTTTTTTAGCTTTTTAATGTTCAGAATCTGATCCTTACTTTAAGCTTCTCTTTTCTAGGCATAATTTTATATTGATATTTTCATACTGTTAAATAAATCTACCATTATATAAACATTTCCTAATAAATCTTAAAAGTATATATTTTTGAGGGGCTGCATTGTATTTTCAATTTAAAATTCCTTGCAGAAAATTTGACTAAATGTATAATCTAATTTTCTTTGATACAATGTAGAATAAGCATTACTATCTCAAAAAAGCATAGAATTAATATTTTTCATAGCTGAGTTGTACTTTAAACTTTAGAAACCATGTCCATTCCTAATGTCTGAGTCTTTCAGATATATTCACAAAATCCTAAAGAAATTGAGATACAAAAAAATTTGAATATCCTACACTAATAAGCATTTCTTTGAAATGTAATAAAAATAAAATCCAGAAATGTGATAAATATTTAAATTAAATTTAAAAATACGTTTTCTTTTGTTTAATTCATGCTTTCTTTTTATCGCTTTCTTTGTCCCAATGCACTTCACCTACTTCAGTCCTGAAAGTCCATTGTTTCTGAATCTAAAAAGACACTGTTAGCTAAGAAGAAAAATATTTTGTCATAATGTAGTTTAGAATTTTAGAAGTTTCCATAAGTCCTCATATATTACAAAGAACAAGAGTCAAATGAATTTTCACTCTTAAACAATTCAACTTATATCAAATTAACAGGAAATAAATAAATTTAAAAATAATGATTAGAATTGTTTTTCTTCTGTGGCATTGGTTTTGTATTGCTCTGTTGAAGTTATAGAAGAAATAATTTTGATAGTGAGAAAATTACTTGCTTCAGGTGGTACGTTATTTAGTTAATTCTTAAACAAGTTTACCATTGCCAAGCTTAAATTTTACATGTTTCAAAATCATGTTTTCAACTGTTATTATTATAGAGGATGATGATATTTTAACATTTTCATCCAGTAAAATTTCTAATCCATTTATGTCCTTCCTTGAATAATGGACTACAAGTTGTTGAACATAATGGCATTCTATTTGTGTCACTGGCAAGAAGCCTTATTTGACTTCAAGCTTACACAAATACACAGAGCCCCTTTTATTGTTTACTATAAGAGAATTTGGAAAATATTTTATAAAATTAACAATGACATTAAAAAAAACAGTAACTGCATTGACTATATTCTTAGAAACAAAAGAATATTTGTAATTAGGAATATTAAGAATGTAAGTTCAAAGGGTCACTATTTTTTTATCGTGTGCTATCCAGCTGCTTATGATGATCTCCATGAATTTATGTCAATCATGAAAATGCAGTATATGTCAAGAATGCTTTATGTTGTGTGAAGCTACATAAAAGTTTTTATAGACTGTCTAGTCTTACTAGAGATTTGAGAAGTATGTAAAAGAACAGAAAAAAGATCCAAAAATAAACACTATATCTTTCATTGACACGTGTCAGCATCTTAGGTTCATAAAATTATAACTGACATTTAATAAGTGACTACTAAGTGTCAGACACCATGCTAAGACTTTTGCTTGCCTTATCACTCCTAATTTGATCCAGATGGAAATCCAATCTGTACTTTCACTATGTGAACACTGAGTATTGAAGAAGTTAAGTAATTTGCCCAGTTTAATCAAATAAATAGTGAATAAGGAGTCACTGTGGGCTTCCCAGGTGGTTCAATGGTAAAGAATCTGCCTGCCAATGCAGGAGTCACAGGAGACGTGGGGTCTATTGCTGGGTCAGGAAGATCTTCTGGAGGAGGAAATGGCAACCCACTCCAGTATTCTTGCATGGAGAATCCCGTGGGACAGAGGGGACTGGTGGACTACAGTGCATAGTGTCACAAAGAGTCAGATACAATTGAGCAACTAAGCACACACACAAGATATGTCTGTTTGCAGAAGCCAGGCTCTTAATCATGTCCCCTCTCTATGCTAACTTTAAATCTTGAGTTTTCTGTGCAGAAAACTGAGAATTTGCAGGTAAGTCAGCTTTATTAGTGTAGAAACCATCCACATTACTAGTTTAGAATAGCTCTTTCCCATGCTATCTTTTTTAACATCCTAGATAGATAAGCTCAGCATTAATCACTATACAATATATATATATAAGTTATCATATCTCTAAGCATTTTGAAAAATCATTTTCCCATTTTTTTATCTCCAACATCTTTTATCTCTGCAGTACCTGGCAAGGAAAAATTTTTTTAAGAGGCAAATATGTTTTGAACCAAATATAGATTATAAATTTCAGCAATATATTTAGATGTTCCCACTGCTGAAAAAGTAGTTTTACATATAAGAAAATCACACTATTTAAAACAAATGTAGAAAAATTAACAAAATTAAGCTATGAAATCACATATATGCTACATCAAAGAATTCCAAAAATACACACTTTATTCTACGTGTATACCATGCTTCAGAATCTGGGTTTGGTGCATATACAACCCATGATTTTATTTCAGGTCTAAATATGTGCAAGTGGTATCATCTTTAACTGAAAAGGGAGTTTGTAAATAGTCACTGAATGACTGAAAGTGCGTTCAATGTTTCTTCCTAACGTGTAAAATAATGCTATATAAATTGTAATTTTCAAAGGAAAAGGGACACTTCCTGTGGATTCATGATAAAACATTTATCTGAGTTGATGTATATGTTGATTTCCAGAATGAGTCAGATTATTTATCAGAGAATATTATAAGGGATAAACTGAATACAGTCAAAACAAGTTCTAAAAGAGCAGTCACACTGACTATCAAGGTTTGAGACTGATGAAATAAATCAGTGATCAACATGTTTATGGTACTAATATACATTCTTTAAAACAGATTACTTCATTTGAGTCCTACAATGGATTTCATGGTAGATAAAATAATAATTCCCATTTTTTCCAGTAGACAAAAAATTTGTCAAGTGTCATACCAGAGTCATACTAGGAAACAGTAGTTAGAATTTGCTCTATACCCTCCATCTCTAGAGCTCATTCTTTACCCTAAGCTATAAAATGTTGTCTACAATAAAAAGTATCAATAAAACATTATTTAAATTAAAAAATTGGAGCATATTAAACAGGTAGTAAATATAAGGAAAAAATCCTGGAGTATTAGAATTCAGGGGTCTGGGGGCTGACCTCAGCTTTGACAAATTAACTGTGTTTTACAGGCAACTCACTTTAATTCATTAACAAATTAACTCAATTTGTCAATTTGTATATCAAGAACACTGGTGATGATGCACTTAAAATATTCTTCTTTCCCAGTCAAAATTTGCAAACATCCAGCCACATTATAAGTTGTTTTCTCTTTTATGAGGTTCTGCCACAATTTGTATTCCACTCTTAGTATATAGCATTATTTACATTAACAAAGATAAAGTAAACAGTCACTCATGGTGCTAACTTTGTTGCTAAAACTATTGCAACTTGGCATGAAGACAACTTGATTCAAGGCTACCTAATAATACAAAACATATTCATTTAGACTTGGGATTTCAAATTTGAGTCAACTCATATGCTAAGACTAAAGGCCATGAGATAACATATCAGTGAGAAAAAAACCTCTTTGAGTCTGTAATTCTATAAAATAAAATGTATTAATATATTAAACTATAGTTTTTATCATGCAGTAAATAAAATTTAAATTTCCTTGGTAATTTTTGTCACACAATATTAATACTAAAAATTAAGGTATGACACTAAATTTTAGCAATTCCTTAAAAAGAAAGTTACACAAATGAATCAGAAATCTTCTGTTGTCTGCAATTTGGTAGAAAAAGTTCTATTTTGGTACACAAGCAATTTATTCTCTTAAGAAGACACTCCGAATGTTATTGGAACATAAGCAATGTTTCCATTGATAAAACTTCATTTATGGAATATACCTTATTTACTTATTCTTTGATCCCAATCTACTCTCATTCGTCTCAGAGATCTTAGCTGAATACATATTGGAAAGTTTCATGGAATGAAACTAAATCTGTTCCTTCTGATTCATGTAGGGAAACAGCTTAGCCACCTACTAAACTGCTTGAGGCTTACATGCAGCCTGCAAACATCACTGTCCACCACAAAGCGCAGGAGCAGCAAGCCTGTTTCCTGTTACTTGCCACCAGCAATGCCCACAACACCTGTGCATTGGTTCAGAACACTTAAGCTTGTCCTCTTGCTGCAGCATCGGAGCTGCCTGTCGTCTCAGGCACCCATTTCCCTTAACAAGAAGAAAGGATCCATTTGCTTCTAGGTACTCATTGAATAGCATGAGACTATGGTGTCCCAGTTAATTTAGGAAAGAGACCTAGTCTCCTTCTAACCTACTGTACTCTTATCCACTAAAGAATCTATGCTTCTCCCCTTTATCCATAATCATTTTCACATACGTCAATTCTATATGTCCTCCATAACCGTTCTTTTGTTTTTTTAAAGAAGTATATGGAGAAGAAATTAAATTGTGTTATTTTGCTGACTTTGAACTAGAGAAAAATGTAGTGTTAAATTTCTTCCCTAAAATATTCACAAAATGAATATGGATTTCAGTTAAAGAAATAAGCATTTATTTAAAAACCTATATAATATTGACTGTAGAACTGAGGGATATAGTCATAATTTGGGAGTATGTAATTAGGGATCATATTAAATAACACCCAAAATGCAAACGCTAAGAAACAAGACAGATATGTCAGGCTGTGTTAAAATAAAAATATCTATACAACAATATATAAATGAATTAAAAGCTAAGTGAAAAAACTGGGTAAATATTTGCATATTTATAATAAAAGATTAAAATATATTTTAAAAGATCAAAAATTCTTGTTTTAAGAAAAATTTTATGGAAAGAAACCAAAATATGAAGCAATAAATCATAAAAGAAGAAATAATACTGGCAATAATCATTTTTAAAAAGTTCAACCCCACTAATAATTAGAACAGAAGCAGAAGATATTAAGAGGTGGCAAGAATACACAGAAGAACTATACAAAAAAGATTTTCACAACCCAGATAATCATGATGGTGTGATCACTCAACTAGAGCCAGACATCCTGGAATGCAAAGTGGACCTTAGGAAGCATCACTTCGAACAAAGCTAGCAGAGTGATGGAATTCCAGTTGACCTAATTCAAATCCTAAAAGATGATGCGATGCTGGGAAAGTGCTTCACTCAATATGCCAGTGAATCTGGAAAACTCAGCAGTGGCCACAGGCCTGGAAAAGGCCAGTTTTCTTTCCAATCCCAAAGAAAGGCAATGCCAACGAATGCTCAAACTACCACACAGTTGTACTCATCTCACACACTTGTGAAGTACTGCTCAAAATTCTCCAAGCTAGGCTTCAACAGTACATGAACTGTGAATTTCCAGATGTTCAAGCTGGATTTTCAAGCTGAAAAGTCAGAGGAACCAGATATCAAATTGCCAACATCCGTTGGATCATGGAAAAAGCAAGAGAGAGCCAGGAAAAACATGTATTTCTGCTTTACTGACTATGCCAAAGCCTTTGGTTGTGTGGGTCACAATAAACTGTGGAAAATTCTGAAAGAGATGGGAATACCAGACCACCTGACCTGCTTCTTGAAAAACCTGAATGCAGGTCAGGAAGCAACAGTTAGAACTGGACATGGAACAACAGACTAGTTCCAAATAGGAAAAAGAGGATGTCAAGGCTATATATTGTCACCCTGCTTATTTAACTTATATGCAGAGTACATCATGAGAAACACTGGGCGGGATGAAGCACAAGCTGGAATCAAGATTTCTAGGAGAAATATCAGCAACCTCAGATATGCAGATGACACCACTCTTACAGTAGAAAGCTAGAAGAACTAAAGAGCTTCTTGATGAAAGTGAAAGAGGAGAGTGAAAAAGTTGACTTGAAACTCAACATTCAGAAAACTAAGATTATAGCATCTGGTCCCACCACTTCATGGCAAATAGATGAGGAAACCATGGAAACCATGGCTGACTTTATTTTTTTGGGCTCCAAATCACTGCCAATTGTGACTGCAGCCATGAAATTCAAAGATGCTTGCTCCTTGGAAGAAAAGCTATGAGCAACCTAGACAGCATATTAAAAAGCAGAGACATTACTTTGTCAACAAAGGTCCATCTAGTCAAAGCTGTGCTTTATCCAGTAGCCGTGTATGGATGTGAGAGTTGAACTATAAAGAAAGCTGAAAACCGAAGAATTGATGTTTCTGAACTGTGGTGTTGGAGAAGACTCTTGAGAGTCCCTTGGATTGCATGGAGATCTAACCAGTCCATCCTAAAGGAGATCAGTCCTGAATATTCATTGGAAGGACTGATGCTGAAGATGAAACTCCAATACTTTTTCCACCTGATGCAAAGAACTGACTCATTGGGAAAGACCTTGATGCTGGGGAAGATTGAAGGCAAGAGGAGAAGGGGATGACAGAGGATGAGATAATTGGATGGCATCACTGACTTGAAGGACATGAATTTGAGTAAATTCAGGGAGTTGGTGATGGACAGGGAGGCCTGGTGAACTGCAGTCCATGAGGTCGCAAAGATTCAGACATGACTGAGCAACTGAACTAAACTAAAATAATTAGAAAAATATACATTAAAGTGGATAGAAATAATTTTTAACTTATCATATTGACAAAATTTTACAAAAAGATATATTAGCTCAGTATGAGTGTCAGAACAAGACTTCTTTCTCATTATGTTAGAAGGAACAGAAATTAGACAGATTTTTAGTAAGGGAATTTGAGGAAAAAATATATCAGTTTCCTAAAATGTAAATAGCTTGATTTGAGAGTCTAGATTTTGAATTTACTTGCCATTAGTTACATCTGGTACTATTTACACACACAATAGATTGTATTTTTTACTCAATTATTGCTAAAATTATTTACTCACACCTCTGGATTGAATTATTTATTCAAAAACACATTTCATTGCCCCATTTAGATGACATTGAAAATGTTATTCTAGATAATATGCGATTTTGATAGTTATTTATCCCTGGGATTTTCTTCTTACTAAACCAAAATAGAAACATTTGAGATATATGTAATATTTGTTGGCTTAGAAATCAACTCCAAAGTATAAAGATTTAGTTTAAATCATTTCTAAAATAACTGTTAAAACACCCTAGTTATGACATATTCTTTTCTTGATTGCTTCAGGAGTGACTAAGCGTTGTGTGTGTGTGTGTGCATGCTCATTTGTGTCCCAACTCTTTGCAACCCCATGGAAAGTGTTATTTCTATTCGATTTTGCACAAACCTCAATAAAGGCCAGTATTACGCTGTTTTGTGTTACCAGCATGAAGATGTGATTTTCTTACAAAGAAAGAGCTCAACCCCTATTCCTGAAAGAGAGAGTGCTTACTTCCAAGTTGCTGGAGTTATGGCCTGAAATGCTCCTAAGTTGAAGAAATGTTTCTCAATGGAGAAAGCAGCCAGGCTATTTTTTAATTTTGTTGACTGTGGTATCCAAGTGGAGTGCCAGCACCAAATTGCCTGATACCGTAAAGGAGGAGGAAAGAAGTTAGGTAAGTAGATAAAAGTAGAGAGATAACAAGCCTAGAAAATAAAACAAAACTCTCAGATTTTAAAGAAGTGATTCCAGACAGAGAAAAAGGAAATGCATTCCATGCTGAAGTATTTCCAAACTGTGGTGATGATAGTGAGTTAACACGTGACCATGTGTTGGGTCCAGCCTCCAAGTAGCTGTGGGTGAAATTCGAGCTTCCCATGTGGGTTTTCCTTGTTTGTTTACAAACTATACTCCCCTGAAGGTGAGCTGATGGCAGACGCGTGCTTTTTCATTTTTACATTTCCAGTAATTCACATAGTAAACAGGCTATTGGTTTAGTAAATAGTGATGGGAAGAATAAAAAGGAGGAGACCAAGCCTCAGCATAGAGGGAGAAACTGAATGAGTCAGCTTGACCCAGCCATGCTGGTACTAGTGCAGTCACTAGATATGCCAGGGATTTTGTACATGTGGGAAGCCCAAATGTTTATCACTCAGTATCAAGTATATGGGCATCCCAGGTGGCTCAGTGGTAAAGAATTTGCCTGCCAATTCAGAAGATGCAGGAGACCGGGGCTTGAACTCCAGGTGGGAAAAATTCCATGGAGAAGGAAATGACAACCCACTCCAGTATTCTAGCCTGGGAGATCCCACGGACAGAGGAGACTGGAGGGCTATAGCCCATGGGGTCGCAAAGAGGAGCACGTGACTAAGCACATGCACACCAAATACATAACTATTTTCCTTCTGTTAATCTGTCACCTTGGCACGTTCATTTGGGGGACCTAGAGCAAAATTCCCATCCTATCTGTGCCTAAAGAAAGCCTTTATTTTCTAGAATAAAGAAACAGAAAGTCTGTCCTCTATGTGTGTTACGCAATTTATCTGTGGTCTCAGTATTCCAAAATCTGGTGCTAGTATTCAGAAGATTTTGTTCTTTTCATTAAGAAACTCAGAATAACAGTTACATATTACAAAAAACTTTTAGTTACATTCAGGTTTTAAATATAGTAAGCCTTGGAAATTTTTACTCTAAAATCACAGTGTGCATTAAAAAAATAAATATACATTCAGAAAGTATATTTCAGAGCATCACTGTTTGGATAAAACTGAGGGAAATTTGTATTTAAAACAGATAATACATAGACATTAAAAAATAAACAATTCTAATGAAAATAAAATCTTAGATAAGATTTATTATGTTATTATGTTATTCATTTCAGATGTTAGACTTGGAGAACCTAGAATTTCCTTGCCATTTTTTGAAAGTGGATCTGAAGCCTGTCTGAAGTAGGGAAATGTAAAATCTATGGCTTAATTTTAATAGAAGAAAAAGAAAACAGTCAATATTTTAGGGCTATACGGTAGAAAATGAGAATGAATCTCAAATGTTTTTTAGCTAGGCCAGTTACATTTTTCTGTGGTTTTTCATTCTATCCAGTAGGTTATCATGCTTGCATAGTTAAAAATGCCAGAGGAATGCACTTAACTACAGAATGCAGATCAGAGAAAAATATTGTTTATATAGTGGGAGGTGAGATTGTTCCTGTAAGTGGAAAGCCTCAAGATACCTTTCAACTAGCCCAGTGTTAACAATCTCTTAAAATTTAATATTCTTGGCTTGGTTCTCCATGTTTTGCTCCAGATTATTCAAGTTCAGCCATAGCCGTCCTGATAGTTTCGAGATAATGTTTCCTCTAACTTATTACTTGCATCTTCTCTTAACTTTCATATCATGACATTTGAGAAATTCAATATATTTATTAGCTTTTCAGCTTTTATCCAATCATTCAAGAAGGTTCTACCAGGCAGTTAAAAAAATAACCCTGCAAAATAGAAATCTTAAATGACTGCTTTTTTCTTGCCCAGCCTTATACCAGTCTGCAACTATCATTCTAAACTGAGACAAAGTGACAAATTTTATTAAAGAATATAAATTTACATCTTCCAAGAGTTAAAAGGTTTTACTCAACTTCTCTCCAACCTGTCTGGGAGATAACCTGTGCATGTTATGGGAGTGGCCTAGAGATGAGAAGTCACTGAGAGAATTCCATGTCGCTGTTCGTGTGTCTTGTGAATATTGCCATATTTCCACAGTGGAAAGACAGAAGAGTATCTTCTAATAACATCAAGGGACTAATGCAATTGCTAGCCCTAACTGGTCATTTCAGTCTGGTTGCTGTAGACACCGCCCCATATTATTAACTCATATTATTAACTCTTCAAATGAGAAGAGTGTTCCTGGTTCCCAATGCCAGGAAATAGCCAAGGCATATGACGTAAAATCCATAAACAGTGGGTTTATCCCAGGTTAATCTTTGAAATGATTTTGACCACTACACTCAATCTAGCCTTCAATAAATTACACTAGCTTACTCCAAACTGCTTGAAATATTCCAGAACAAAGAACAGTTCATCTCAAAATTAAGATATTAATTTTAGCAACAGGTTTCCACAGGATGGCGTACTAGCTGCTAAACCTGGAGACCAGCACAACCTCCTGTTTTCTTTTTTGGCTTCAGTTTGAAATTTATTTTGTATTTTGGGTTCTTTATTAAAATTCTGTGCTTTATTTCATTAGCCTCTGTGTTAAACACTGTACCTGGCACATAATAGGAACTGAAATTGTGATAAATCACTTTCATTGAACATGCTTGTGTTCTTCTTTCAGTGAAAGAAAGATATGCTTCTGTGAAGCATTACTGCTGGTACCATGATAGGTTGCGGTGAAACGATAGCTTTAAAGATAACGTTCAGGCATTTAGCTTGGGCCACAATACTCTTGTTGGTCATGTGGGACTCCCACTGAAATTTTGCCCACAAAACAGCTATCTGAAAACCCAGGCCCAGTGTGTAGGTGGCAAACTAGGATTGAACTTGACTCCAAAGGGAGGCAAGTAAACTCAAAAAGGTTTGCTTGAAGGACTAGTCATTACATTTACTTCCCATGAAAAACTATTTACCTATATAAGTAAGATGAACACCGCACATGCTATCTAGATGGCAATGTTGCTGTAATGTGTAATTTAAATCTGCTGATCAACATGCAGTTTGTCAGCAGGAGTAGCTCTTATACAAAACACCCAACAGGAGTAAGGAGTAAAGTGGTCCATGTTTGATTAACCCTAAACAAGCAAATAATTCGAAGAATTGCCACCCTCCCCACTTTGCTAAGGAGAATAAAAACATGATTGTATTTAGAAAATTCCAGTGAGTATATATGGTAGACACATTTCATATAGATAGCCCTCCCCAGCTTCCTTTATGAACTCATGTTCCTGGAAATAAGTTAGGGCAAACTGGGGGGTGAAGTAGGAAAGCCAGATGAGCCAAAGTTTTTCCTCTCTGTCTCTGTCTCTCCGTCTCTCGGCCCCTTCTTCCTTGTTTTAACTGATTTGTTCTTCATTTTTAACTGGCTTTAGCTTAACTGATTTTTTTTCTGTCACAGATGTTGCTAATGATGCATAAATTGCTGGAACCAATGTGGAAAATATTGCACAAAAGAAATGCTATCCTTTTAGTTTTATTGCCAGGTATAATTGATTCCATACAGTCTGGCCATCATTTTAGTTGATTCTGTTTCTTCCAGCACAGAAATATATGATCTCCCACTGACTTTTGATGTTTTAGTTCTTCTCAGTACTTAATGATATCAATTCTTTTGGGGAGAATGAGATAGAGTAAAAGAGTCGTGTTTACCTAACTGCTCAGAAACTTAAAAATAGGAAGTAACCATTTAAATACCTTACTGACTTTGCTTTATTTTTTCATTTATTTATATTTTAACTCATCTTCTAATGGCCAGCCATGATTTCACTTTTATAGTTTAAAATCTGTCTTATCAAGGTTAACAGTCTATAAAACGTGCTGAAGTTCTCTAAAAATTGTTTAATTATAGGACCTTTGCCACAAAGTCTCCTTAAATAATATTTTATTTGTATTTGATAAGCTATCTTTAAATATTCAGCTTTAGATTATAAGGGTTTTTGCAATTAACTTGATGCTTAAACAAAACCCCCACAATTATGTCTATCCCCTGAATAAGCTCTTTTCTCATGAGTCATATATCACAGAATCATAATGAAAAATGAATTACTCAAACTTTTTAAATGATTAATTTGACATGTTTATGGTGATGTGTATTTTGAGTAAGTTGAAACCAGGGAAAAAATAGCAAAAACAAGCTACCTGGTTTATGTGTTGTATGCTCAGTCACTCAGTCACGTCTGACTCTGTGACCTCATGGACTATAGCCCACCAGGCTCCTCTATCCATGGGATTTTCCAGGCAAGAATACTGGAGTGGGCTGACATTTCCTCCCCAACACAGGGATGGAACCTGCATATCCTACATTGACAGGCAATCTCTATAGTGCTGACCTACCTGGGAAGCCCATATCTGGTATATATACCTGTTTATTTGTTCACCGTGTGGTGAGGTCTCCTACATAAAGGCAGACGATTTCATAGCTTTCTTTTCTTCTTTATATTATTATCCATAAATGATGTAGGTCATACTGGAAGAGATGATAAGAATTTGGAATATGATGTCCAAAGCAACTCTCTCACTCCCAAAAGCATCTTTATTTTTCTTCAAATTATTCCAGAATGTTTATTAAAAACCATTTGCAAAACACATGGAAACATTTGTAGAAATGTCACATAGTCAACACTAATGGAATACTTTTTTAAATATCACTATCTTTTTAGATCTTTAGATCTGCTTATCATTTGGTATTCTTGAGAAGTCAAAGAAAGGGATAATTAAATACAAATTACATTTCTCTCTATCTAGAGAAAATTATTTTACCTTCTGTCTACCTAATCTATTTATGACAGTATAAGACTTCAAGACTGTAGATAGAAGAACTTGTAAGCTGCCCAGAACATAGGTTCTAGCCTTGCCTATAAGTTAAGCACAGAGAAATTAAACAATATAATAAATATATTTGAAAATAATGATGGAAATCTATCAGAAACAAGACATAAAATGCATAGCTATGAGTTTTAGAAGCACCTAGTAAACAGACAGTTTTTGTTCAGAGAAACCCAGGGAAATCTAGTGTATATTGAAAGACACTTTTGTAATAAAACCTTCACTTTGCATCCGTTTAAAATATGACTTTAAATCCATGCTAATGATAAATGCTAGTTACTGAAAGGAAGGAAAATGTGTTTGTGATCTTCTCAATCAGTTGTTTAAGACATAGTACAAGTAAGTGTCTGAGTTTGCCATAACTTAAAAAAGCAAAGGCAGGTAAAGTACCATGTGTTCATCTAATATGATGCCGAATAACTTGTAAGACCCAAAGAAAGTTTTATAGGTACAGATAATTGTGTCTTAATTGTTTTATTTCCAAGAGAATTTACTTTATTCCAGTTAGAAGCTTGCTCTGTAAAGAGAAGAATATTGCATTTCCTGGTTTCATTTTCATTTGGAAACTAAGAGCAAGGGGAGCCGTCTGTTCGCTGGGGCTGGTGACACAGGCAATTCTGCTCCCCTTGGGTTCCTGATTGGTTCCCAGGAGCGAACGTTAGGGACAAAGCTGGAGAAACCAAGGTCCCAAACCTGAAGATTAAGAGCCACAGTTGCCAGCAGCCAAGAGTTATCCCTAAGCTGTAGGTTGTCATCTCTGAAGTTTACCTTGAAACATTACACGGGGGAAATAGAATTACTTAAACTTATTTTTATGTCAAAATTCATGGCAGTTCAAGAAATATATTTTGAACTCACTCAAAATAGTGAATTTAAGGAAATGTATTATTAAACAAAGACTTTTCTTCAACTGATATAATTGAATGTTTTCATTGGGTAAAAAGGCAGAAATATACTCAATCAGTTTTGTTGTGGGAAAAAAAGTGAACCATCTTTCAATTTGGGTTACAAATAGATTTCTTCTTTTTTTAACTTTTTTTTTTTATGGTGACATGAGAATTTGCTTTTCTATTGCTGTCCTTTGCCTCCAGACAAACTGATAGACTCCTATGATTTTAATCAGCATTTCCATCTTGTTGATTCCCAAGTCTCTTGAAGACTCCAACCTAGGCTGAAGCCCAGGAAAGCTCCAGAGTAAGAGAAATAAATCCCACTACACATGCACACCTCAGGATATCTTGAGGACAACTCAGATTTATTACATCCTGAACTGAACTCTAATCCATACTCCTTCTAAAAATAAAAACATAAATAAAAACTATCTCCCTCTTCTTCATTGTCACAACCTAATCTAAGCCTAGAAATCAGAAAACCACTTCAGGATTGTCCTCATCTGCCCTATATGACTCCCTCTACTGCATCCAATTAGTGACGGGTACATGTCACTGATGTCACTTAACATTTGTCCTTTTTTGTGGGGGTGGGGGAGACTGGGTAGAACTGTCACCACTATCATGATTTCATAATTATAATTTTGACCTCCTCATCCCCCATGTATATCCCATCTCTATGCTACTGTCAGAGTAAGTTTCCTTCAGTGTAAAAGAGCTAATCTTGTCTCTTAAAAATACAGTCCTCTATTTTCCATTCCATCAAATTCAAAGTCTAGTGTAATGTATAAGAGGCCCCATGACCTGATCACCTTACTGCTTTTTTTATACTCCCATCTCTCCCCTATACTCGTGCCTTTCTGTCCTACACAAACACCGTATATACCAACATTATATATATAAGAAATTGAATTACTTGAAAGACTCTTGCTCTATTGTAACTCTAGACCTTTGTAAATGCCAGTTCACCTACTTCCTTTTCCCACAGTTTGCTTTTGTTGGGGTGATGAAGTCAAATTAAGATTAAATATCAGTGCCTTAATATAATCACCCTGACCCCTGAAAGATGATTAATCCTCCCTTGTGCTTCCCTCGGGCTTCGCTGCTGGCTCAGATGGTAAAGAATCTGCCTGCAATGCAGGAGACCTGGGTTTGATCCCTGGGTTGGGAAGATCCCCTGGAGAAGGGCATGTAACAGACTTCAGTATTCTTATCTGGAGAATCTCCATGGACAGAAGAGCTTGGTGGGCTACTGTCCATGGGGTCGACTGAATAACTAAGCACACCTTCTTGTGCTATCATGGTAACTTATATACCTATTTCTCTGTCTTACAGTTTGTCTGTGACTGTTGACATTGCAGATTTCCTCACTAGACTTGGAGAAAGCTAAGTGCAGAAATCCTCTATTATTCATGTTTGATTTCTCAGCACTTTGTCACTCTGCTGGGACATTCCTGCACAAATGATGACCTGGAAATACATCCACTATGCCTTAAAAGACTGGAGAAATAATATTTTCTAAAGAATGATGAGTGTCGATGTATGAACTGATTCATTTCTCTAATACCTTAAGGACAAAAATACTGAAAACAACAAGTTACAGTTTGATGATCATTTACTTCACTCAACACCACTAGTGTTAGTCACTCAGTCATGTCCAGTTCTTTACAATTCCATGGATGGTAGCCCACCAGGCTTCTCTGCCCATGGGATTTTTCCAGGCAAGAATAAGTTGCCATTCCCTTCTTCAAAGGATCTTCCCAAACCCAGGTCTCCTGCATTACAGGCAGATTCTTTACCATGTGAGCCACCAGGGAATAAACACAAGTATTAGAGCATTTCTCAAAATCCCGTCACCATACATGCTTTCATTTTAGCCTCAAACTATCATCTGGACAAGGAGGTATTTACTTATTTTACTGATGAGGACACTAATTACTAGACAGGTTAAATGATTTCACCAGGCAGAAAGTTAGAAAATGAAGGCAACAAGAATTAAACCCATAACCTCTGACCATGAGTCCAGAGTTCTTTCTTCTCACCTCATCAGCTGTGCAAATAAAGTTCAGACATGTGTTTTTGATGTTGGATGTATGGAGTCTTTCATAATCTCTGGTCAGATGATGAAATGAAGTTAGTAATGTAAGAGATTTAGTGAGAGATAACCCCCAGGGTCATAGGCAGAGATGATAACCCCCAGGACTGGGCAGAGAGAGACTCAGATTAGAACGCATTTATGACAGTCTTACTCAACCCAAAGGATAACTTAGGAGGACAGAAGGCACATCTGGTAAGTCTCCCACTGCAGAAATTGCTGGTCTCTGCTGTCCTCATTCTGCCCAGTCATTGGCAGGGAGCTACTTTGGGAGTACTTGACCTTGGCTTGAAAGTGAGGCCCACCCTTCGGCACTAACAGCCAGAGGCTGTCAGCTAAACTTGCAACTACATGGCAAGGTCTTTCTGGAAGGTACAGCAATAACAACTATATTCACACGTAAGCAGTCGAGCTAAATAGGAATCTAAATGATTTTGGAAATGATGCAGCAAGAGATAAGCAGTGAATTAACCCAAAGTGCAGAAAAGAACTTAGCTCTGAGGTGGTATTACAGTAATATATGTTTTAAAGTATATATTACTTTAAAACAAGAAATACATACTTGTTCGGAGAAAAGTGTGCTCCACCAAAAGTTCACACGAACTATGTTACTTTATGAATTTGTCTTCCTTCTCCAAGAAAATAAGTTGGCCATGGTCAATGATTATTTTCTAAGAGTCTTCAGAATATGAGAAAGTATTTCCTTATGAGTCACATAATTCTATTTTGGTGCCTTGTAAGCAAGTTTGTACATGAAACATGAAAATGGAAAACAGCTGGCTTCAAAATTTTGTATATGAGAATTTTCTTTAGTAGCTTATCAGTTTATAGAATACATAAGATGGCTTAGAATTACCATAGCCCAAAGTTGCCAGATGTTTCCTGAAAGGCAAATGCAATTTCAGTATCAAGAGAACTTAAAACATAAAAATACAACATACTGTTTCAAGGATTCTTAAATAAGAAAAATTTGTAGAGTTTTATGGCTAAGTATTAGATAAATCAAATAATCAGCTTGAGATTGGTGGAAACAATGTTGTTAGAAAAATCATTGCTGAGGAAAAACACATTTTCAGCTGTTTCTCAGTTTTCATCCTGTATATATTATAGCAATGCTTATGAATATTTTGCTAAAGTGAAATAAGGTTAACTATCTATTTATATGTGTAAATAAATTTATCTACTGATTTACAGATGCAATGTTACTGAGATTGGTAGGTGTGTCCAAATCATTTAGAAGTCAAGCAGATGCAGTTCAGCAACTAAACTGTTTTCAAGACAGTTGAAAACCACTGGTTTATGTTTTTCAGAGAATTCTGAAGAAAATCAAAGTGTATAATTCTCAATTCAGTTCAGTTCAGTCGCTCAGTTGTGTCCGACTCTTTGCGAACCCATGAATCTCAGCATACCAAGCCTCCCTGTCCATCACCAACTCCCGGAGTCCACCCAAACTCATGTCCGTTGAGTTGGTGATGCCATCCAGCCATCTCATCCTCTGTCTTCCCCTTCTCCTCCTGCCCCCAATCCTTTCCATTATCAGGGTCTTTCCCAATGAGTCAACTCTTCGCATGAGGTAGCCAAAGTATTGGAGTTTCAGCTTCAACATCAGTCCTTGATGTTGATCTAAGGCTGATGACTGATCTCCTTTAGGATGGACTTGTTGGATATCCTTGCACTCCAAGGGACTCTCAAGAGTCTTCTACAACACCATGGTTCAAAAGCATCAATTCTTCATTGCTCAGCCTTTTTCATTGTCCAACTCCCACATCCATACATGACTACTGGAAAAACCATAGCCTTGACTAGATGAATCTCTGTTGGCAAAGTAATGTCTCTGCTTTTCAATGTTATTCAGGTTCAATATTTATAACATTCCCTTTACAACCTCCTTCCTATTTGTCATGGAAAGTCATCACTCTTCCTCCATCCCCAACAAATTTTTTTTTCTTTTCTTCCACTCCTATCTTTTATTGTGAAAGTCAACTTAGTCAATCTTTAATAAGCTAGAATCTTTTTAATTTCATGGAGAGAAAAAAAAGAGAAATATTAATCTGGTAACAGCAATATTCTCTTTGAGTAAGGAATATCATGAATACAAACTAATTAATATAACTTTTGCTTGAGTCACATTTTGCAAAACTCAAATTTCACAAGTTTATATAATGTTCAGGCATTATGGAAAAACATTTTTAGAATATCTGGTTCTTAACAGAATCCTATTTCCTGATAATTTCTGGAATTCTTACTTACAGACAAATCCATCTTCAATGCAGCTAACTTTACAGTTAGCATCTTGGCCTTTAACAAGTTTTGCCCTTAAAGCAAACCTCCTGCAGACCCAAGGTCAGGATTCCTAGGATTTCTGCTGCTTACTGTACACACGCTTCTCTCTATGTATGGGCCCAGTGAATTCTACAATGCATGTCTGTGGTTATGGTAACCAAATTGTGATGGATTATAAGACTTCAACAAATGGCTGAGGATAATACAAGAAGACAATCCAACAAAAGCTGAGTCAAGTTGGATTCTCTCTTGGGGCTATATAGTACAAAATTTATAGGAAGTTCTTATCATGCAAGTTGTTTTGTAGGTACATAATAAAATTTAGTGGCTTAGAAAATTTTGCTTTGGAAATTCAAATTAGCCCTTTGATTATGAAGTGAGCATAGATGGCAAAAACTATACCAAGAAGACCTTTTGAATATTTCTGTTTTATGCTGCTCTGTTTTGGAGTTTTACTATGGAGATTCTTAATCCAGCAGTTTATATTATGTAGGTGTCAGCTGGCATATTCTACATCTTTTTTTTGGTGTTGTAATTTCTTAGGCAGCTACATGAAGCATGAAGGTTTTCTCTAGACTAAATGAGACCCTAAGAACCAAGAGAAAGTCAGGCAGACCTCCAGTCTAGCATGACCTGTAACCTAGGTTCACTTACTTCATGGAGCATAGAGGTAGAAAGAAGTTGAAGCTCTGCATGCCACAATCCCACTTGCAGATTCAGCAATCAATGTATGTATGCGAGAGTGACATGGAAGGATAGGAAGATTCTTTCTTGCCACTGCTTCTGAAGGAGCAAAGTTTCTATATTTTGACTTAGTTTAGGAATACTGCAAAAAAAAAGAAATATATGGGTCTTCCTACAGTTTCAATCCATAACTCCTGTATTCATTAGGCTTAATTTGTCTGTACCTAATGATAATCTGAAATAATATACACATACTGACTTTTCACTCACATAACAGATGTAATAAAGTAGCGTTCAGCTATTTTTTGAAAATTTTATTTTCATCATGCACCCTAATAGCCTCTGAACTTTGTATTATAAAATTTATTTCATAGTGCACATACCACATGAGCCTTCTCTCGGTTTTTTGAGCCTGCTGTGTTCATTTCTGTTTTAGAGCCCATAAAATATGACCCATAATTGATCTAAGTGTCTGTTAGCCTGAGCTATTCAGAAGTGTCTAGATAATTGGCCTTTGTTCCACTTTTGCAGAAATAAATTCAGAAAAGTACTTAGGACTGGGTGTCCTGGCATGAGAGTGGTAAATAAGAGCCTTATTAATGTTGCATAGTCTTATTGTATACTGATGAATACATTTTATATTCTGTGAATAGCAAGCTTACTTTTTTACTTTTAGATTTCCCATTGTAAGCTTTACTTACCACTGTGGAAGATGTAGATTTACTTTCTCCCACTTCATTACATTTTACCTAAGTATCCTTCCTTCCAACATACAATCTTACCTCTTATCACTGCACTTTGAAGACACTGCTTATTTTTAAAAACTGAAATTCTGTAGCAACCTTGTGTCAAGCAAGTCTATCAGCTCAGTTTTTCCAACAGCATTTTCTGTGTCACATTTTGGTAATTCTAGCAATATTTCAAATGTTTCCATTATTATTATACTTGTTACTTTGATCTGTGACCAGGAAATCTTTGATGTTACTGTTGACTGTTTTGGGACACCATGACCACATCCATATAAAATGGAAAACTTAATCCATAAATGTTGTATGTGTTCTGACTGCTCTACCCATTGGCATTTCCCTCCTTGAGCCTCCTCATTCCCTGACACACAAGAATATTGAAATTAGGCCAGTTAATAACCCTACAGTGGCTTCTGAGTGTTCAAAGGAAAGAAAAAGTGACGTATCTTTTGAATTTAAATCAAAAGCTATAAATGATGAAGCTTGTTAAAGAAGTCATGTCCAAAGCCGAGACGGGCAGAAACCTAGTCTTCTTGGAGCAAACAGTTAGCCAAGTTGTGAATGCAAAAGGAATAGTTCTTGAAAAAAATGGAAAGTGCTACTCCAGTGAACACACAAGTGATAAGAACATGAAACACCCACATGGTTGATAAGGAGAAGGTTTTAGTAATCTAGATAGATCAAACCAGCCACAATATTTCCTTAAGCCAAAGCCTAATCCAAAACAAGAGCCTGACTCTCTTCAATTTTTTGAAGGATGAGAAAAATGAGGAAGCTGCAGAAGAAATGTTTGAAGATAACAGAAGTTTGTTCGCGAGGTTTAAGGAAAGAAGTCAACTTCATACCATAAAAGTTCAAAGTAAAGCAGCAAATGCTGTTGTTGAAGCTACAGCAAGTTATCCATAAGATAGCTAAGATAATTAATGAAGGTGGCTCCACTACACAACAAATTTTCAGTGTAGATGAAGCCAGCTTATATTAGGAAAAATAATATCTAAGATTTCCACAGCAAGAGAGATGAAGTCAATGCCTGGCTTCGAAGCTTGGAGGTTTGAAAGGGAGGGGATATATGTATACCTATGGCTAACTCATGTTTAGGGTTGACAGAAAACAAAAAAATTCTGTAAAGCAATTATCCTTCAATTACAAAATAAATTAATTTAAAAACAAAAAAAGCTTGAAAGAATAGGTTGGCTCTCTTGTTAGGGTCTAATGCAGTGGGGTATTTGAAGTTGAAGCCAATGCTTATTTACCAATTTGAAACTCTTAGGACCTCTAAGATTTATGCTAAACCCACTCTGCCTTCTCTATAAATGATATATAAAAGCTGGATGACAGCACATCTATTGGCAACATGGTTCATTGAATATTTAAAGTTGAGACCATTCAGAAAGATTTCTTTCCTATTTTGAAAGATTCCTCTCAACAATCTTCATAGCATCCTTAGCAGGTGAAGATTCTATCTCAAGAAACTACTTTACTTATCCACAAGAAGCAATTCTTCATTTTTTAACATGTGTTGTAAGATTCCCTTGTGGAATTGGGCTTCCCTTGTGGCTCAGCTTGTAAAGAATCTGCCTGCAATGTGGGAGACCTGGGTTCAACCCCTGGGTTGGGAAGATCCCCTGGAGAAGGGAAAGGCTACCCACTCCAGTATTCTGGCCTGGAGAATCCCATGGACTGTGTAGTCCATGGGGTTGCAAAGAGTCAGACATGACTGAGGGACTTTTTTGTTTGTTTGTTATTGTAAGACTGCAGCAATTCAGTCTCATCTTCAGGCTCCAATTATAATTACGCTTCTGCTGCTTTTTCACCATGTCTGCAGTTTTGAAGGACTCCTTTCAAAATATTACTGCTCACTGACAATGCAGCTAGTCACCCAATAGGTCTGATGGAGATTTATAATGATATTGATATTGTTTTCATGCCAGGTAACATAACATCCATTCTGTAGCCCATGGATTATAAGTAATTTTGAGTTTCAAATCTAATTCTTGAAATTTCATAAGGCTACCATTGTGGTTGATAGTGATGTCTCCAATGAATCTGGGCAAAGTAAATTGAAAACCTTCTGAAAGGGATCACTGTTTTAGACTCCATTAAGAACACTAGTGAAGAGATCCAAATGTCAACTTTAGTAGGAGTTTGGAAGATGTTGATTCCAACCCTCATGGATGACTTTGAAATGTTCAAGACTTCAGTGGATGAAGTAATTGCAGACATGGTGAAAACAGCAGCAGAAGCAAAATTGTTGGTGGAGCTTGAAGATGAGACTGAATTGCTGTAATCTGAAAATGTTAAGAAATGGACGAGTTGTTTCTTAGGGATGCATAAAGAAAGTAGCTTCTTGAGATGGAATCTACATCTGATGAGGATGCTGTGAAGGTTGTTGAGAAGACGATAAAGGATTTAGAATATTACATAAACTTTGTTGATAAAGAAGTGGCCGATATTGAGAGGAATTACTCCAATTTTGAAAGAAGTTCTGTAAATAAATGCTGTCAAAATCATTGCATTCTGTTGAGAAATCGTTCATGAAATGGAGAGTCAATCAATGTGGCAAACTTCATTGTTGTTTTATTTTAAGAAATTGACAGAGCTAGCCCAGCCTTCAGCAACCACCATCCTGTTTAGTCAGTAGTTATCACAAGGCAAGACCCTCCACCAGCACGAACTTGCTAAAGGTTCACACGATGGTTAGCATTTTTCAGCAATAAAGCATTTTTAACTAAGGTGTGTACATTTGATTTAGACAATACTAGTGCACAGTTAGGCTACAGAATACTATAAATATAACTTACGCACTTGGAAACCAGAAAAATTAGTGTGACTTGCTTTATAGCCATATTTGTTTTATTGTGGTGGTCTGGAACCAAGCCTACAATATGACCAAGGTATGCCTTAGTTAATTTGCCCTTTTGATTAGTTCAATATCTAGTATCTACATTATACTTAGATTATATTATACTTAGATTATCTACATTATACTTGGACATGTTGTATACTATGATCATGTCTCTCATATGTAACTCCTGTTTTTTCTAGAATTAATAAAGGATTTGAATATTCATATTTTTTAAATTTTCTCAATATTTTCTGTTATTGAAGCCCTTACAGTGGTTTCAGAATGCTATATGTGGTCGTAGTAATAGTAGCAGTAAAGTAGCTTAGTCGTGTCCAACTCTTTACGACCCCATGGACTGCAGCACGCCAGGCCTCTGTGTCCATCACCAACATATGTGGACTATGATGTATTTATTCATTCCAGTATTCTTAAACATTAAGTTTGTTATAACTTTTGCTGTCAAAAATATGAATATGGGATCTTTGCATATAATAAGAGCTAGCACTAGATCTTTTTACCACATTTCCACTTGGACTCATTTAACCTTTATAACAACCCTGTGGTCATACTTATCCTTATTTGACAGATGAGCAACTGAGGCAGAGTGAAGTTCACACAGCTAGTAAGAGGCAGTCATAAGATGTGAACTCAAGCAGTTTTTCTCAAGAGTCCATCTCTTTCCCATTGTTTCATACAATGCCTCCAACAGTGTCACTGTCTGTCAGTCACCTCCCCTCGCCTCTGCTTAGGATAAATCCCCAAGAATCTACTGTGCTGGAAATTTTTTTTTCCTTAACACTGTTCCAATGTTAAGACTAGTGGGAAGATAATGAAGATTCTTTCTAATCTTACTCTTCAGTTCAATTCAGTCACTCAGTCATGTCCAACTCTTTGCAACCCCATGAATTGCAGGACGTCAGGCCTCTCTGCCCACCAACTCCTGGAGCCCACCCAAACTCACGTCCATTGAGTCAGTGATGCCATTCAGCCATCTCATGCTCTGTCATCCCCTCTCCTCCTGCCTCCAATCCTTCCCAGCATCAGGGTCTTTCCCCATGAGTCAGCTCTTCACAGGAGGTGGCCAAAATACTGGAGTTTCAGCTTTAACATCAGTCCTTCCAATGAACACCCAGGACTGATCTCCTTTAGGATGGACTCTTTGGATCTCCTTGCAGTCCAATGGACTCTCAAGAGTCTTCTCCAACACGACAGTTCAAAAACATCAACTCTTTGGTGCTCAGCTTTCTTCACAGTCCAACTCCCACATCCGTACATGACTACTGGAAAAACCATAGCCTTGACTAGACAGACCTTTGTTGGTAAAGTAATGTCTCTGCTTTTCAATATGCTGTCTAGGTTGGTCATAATTTTCCTTCCAAGGAGTAAGTGTCTTTTAATTTCATAGCTGCAATCACCATCTGCAGTGATTTTGGAGGCCACAAATTTAAGTCAGCCACTGTTTCCCCATCTATTTGCCATGAAGTGTTGGGACCAGATGCCATGATCTTTGTTTTCTGAACGTTGAGCTTTACGCCAACTTCTTCACTCTCCTCTTTCACTTTTATCAAGAGGCCCTTTAGTTCTTCTTCACTTTCTGCCCTAAGGGTGGTATCATCTGTGTATCTGAGGTTATTGACATTTCTCCCAGCAATCTTCATTCCAGCTTGTGCTTCCTCCAGCCCAGTGTTTCTCATGATGTACTCTGCATATAAATTAAATAAGCAGGGTGATAATATACAGCCTTTGCCTATCTGGAACCAGTCTGTTGTTCCATGTCCAGTTTTAACTGTTGCTTTCTGACCTACATACAGGTTTCTCAAGAGACAGGTCAGATGGCCTGGTATTCCCATCTCTTTCAGAATTTTCCACAGTTTATTGTGATCCACACAGTCAAAGGCTTTGGCATAGTCAATAAAGCAGAAAGATGTTTTTCTGTAATTCTCTTGCATTTTTGATAAAACTTGCTAATTCTCACTTTAAAAATAGCCCCAATAGGGGCTTCCTTGGTGGCTCAGTGGTAAAGAATTGGCCTGTCAATGCAGGTTACAGGGGCTTGATCCCTGATCAAGGAGGATCCCTCACGGTGCGCAGCAACTAAGCTAATGTGCACAGCGACTATTGAGCCTGTGCTCTTGAGCCTAGGAGCCACAACTCGTGATCCCACATACCATGGCTACTGAAGCCTGCATGGCCAAGAGCCCGTGCTCTGCATTAAGAGAAGCCACTGAAATGAGAGTCCTGCCTGCTGCAACAAGTAGTCCCTGCTTGTCTCAACTCGAGAAAAGCCCAGGCAGCAATGAATACCCAGCACAACCATAAATAAAGAAAGAAAGATTGTTTTAAGAAATTTTTTAAGTAGCCCAAATCAAAGGTGCTGTCATTTTTTTTTAATATATTTATTTATTTTCTTAACATTATCGTGTTGGTTTTGCCTTACAGTGACATCAATCTGCCATGGGTATACATATGTTCCCCTTCCAGAACCCCACTTCTGATTCCATCCCTCTGGGTCATCCCAGTGTACCAGCCCTGAGCACCCTGTATCATTATTTTTATATTCAATTTCTTTAAGTACTATAGGGCTTATAAACTATTTAATAATTATTTTATTTTTCACTTTTTCTTTTTATTCATGTCTTTAAACAAGCAAATGTATATTTTCTTTATAATATGATTAAATTTTAAATGCTAAGGAAACCCACTTCCTGTCATGTTTGTGATAATTTTTCCTAAATTTTTGCTGTTACATTAAAGCTTGACATTTATAATTTTAATTCTATTTTTTGCTGTTAGTTGAAAAGAAGGTATGTCCTATAGTAGTTGAACATGTAACAAACTTAATAAAGGTACTTTCCAAATTATAAAAAATGCTTTTCAAAGTCTAAAAGGTGCATCCTCTCACTGCTATGTTTCTGACAGTTTATCAATATTTACATGTGTGTGTATAAAACTTACATATTATTTAATTTTAAAAATCATACTGAAAAGTATGAGAATATGAGATAGTTGTTTTTAAGAAAGATCATCCAAATTCTAATTACCAGAAACATCTGTAATATTTGTTCAGCATTATTCCAGATAACTCTCTAGAAAGAAAGAAATACAGATTTAATTTTAGAGATGCGTCTTGTGTTAATAAAATTATATTTAATTTTAATTGCACATAACCCCAAATTTCCATAAAACTTTTAGAATTAGGCAATTCCTTCCTTGCCAAAAAGGACATTTTTTCCTAATATAGTCTTCTAAAGTTAAGATTTAGAAATACAATGAAAACTTGAAGTGATTGAAGTTTTATTTAAATGATTTTCACATTTTGTCACAATTTTGAAATTCATAGGTAATATACAATATCAGTAAAACAAAGACTCCATATACTCTTTCACAGATTTATGGGATCATTGGCATTTTCTGGCTTTTAAAAAAATTGTTTCAATTAATACAGCTTTTATTTACTTTTAGGAAAGATGATATAATGTATATTTATATGTCTCTTTTTCTTACTCCTTTGATTTATGTTATTACTATACTTATGTTCATATTGAATACTTTCTTTCTAAACTAATAATTACTATGACTGAATTCAGTTTTATAGTTAAAAGGATTAAAATTACTCCCAACAATTTCTCTTTCCATCTCCTCAAGGTAGTTTCTAAAGTACTGTGTTTGCTATACTGGTTGTCATAGAATAATTTGTTTGTCTTTTTGACACTAAATTTGCTAGAATTCTTGGACACTGTGATCTTCTATCTGCTGCTGTTAATATGATGAAAATTTACCTAAGAAAAAACCTAGGGTTACATTTCATTTCTCTCAGATTTGTAGGCATCATTTACTGGCTAAAATACACTGTCTTCTGGCATAAGAGGCTACTCCTTTCTGTCTGGATACCAACTATTAAGGATGTTAAATCCTTCAGACATGTCTGGTGTCTGTTATTTTCTATCAGTTTTCCCTGGTAAATACTATGCTCCATAAATCTACAGATTCCAGTCTTTGATTCAAAATTTTCACCTATTATATATTTGAATAGATTTTTATATTCTATGTATTCTGTTCTCTATAAAAGCACTAATTGTGTGTGGTCCAGATGTTTTTTGTTACTATATTTTTAATGTTTTGTAGTCCTATTTAATTAGGAAGCATTTTCCTTTTGTTATGTGTTTTGGCTCAAAGCTACCCACATATTTCTGACATTCTTTTTAACCATTTTATCCTTTTTTGTTTCAATAGTACCTTAAATATTTTAATTCACTCCCACTTCTTCCCCTTGCTCTATTCTCAGACTTTTCGTTTGCACTGATCTATGCTCTTCTGCTATCTTAAGACTTTTCTTTCACTTCTTTACTACTTGAAAAAAAAAAAAGATGCTGATTTCTTTCATTATTTTGAGATTTTGAAGGATAATTTCTAATGTCTTCCTATATTTTTATGGAATCATTTTTCTTGAAGTATATGATTCTTATGTTTTGATTATGTGTCTATTCCTTTTATGATTGGCAGTTTTAATGCATAGAAATTTTATTAGCTTATTTCCCATTAAGATCATCTTTGAATGAGCAATGGTCTCCAGAAAGTACAATGTTGAGAGAGGCAATTGTAAATAAAGCACAGAGAGTACTTATTTTCTCAAATACACACCCTTCCATTTTCTTTGTATCTGATAACATTCTTTGTACTAAGGACACAATTACCCTCAGGTCTTGTTTAAGAAACTCATGGGCCTCATAACAATTCCTGTTCAGGCTCAGGCCATCTGTTTGATGATCCAGCTTTCTCTTTCACTCCACTTTACAGTTTGTCATATTCTGGAGCTAGGTATCCAAATCCTAAATAAAATAAGTTGCTTATCATCTTAATTTTTCTCTTAGTTTCCCTATGTAGTTATTTTAACTGAATTACTTTCTGGACATTCTATCTAAAACCTAGGACTATACTTAGATCTAATCTCTAATCAAACTACACTCACATATGCTTTCCATGAAGGTGATACTTATGAAGAATATGTACTTTGCTAAAGTTTAAGGGCAATAATGTTCAACATGTTCCTCATCTCACTCTTGGCTTTACAGTTTGGGCAAGTGTGTCTCACTGTTTGTGGTTTGAGGTTATGATTATCTATGAGGCTTTTTTGGCTGCATCGCAATGCATGTGGTGACATGTGGGATCCTGGTTCCCAGACCAGGGATCAAACCTTCACCTCCTGCATTTTGAGCATAGAATCGTAACTGCTGGACTGCCAGGGAAATCCAATGGCTGTTGTTTAATATCACTGATGAAGTACTTTTAATGCCTCGTATTTGTTGCAAGATGTAACATTGTGTAAACTGTGAATGTTTATCTTAATTTCTGTAGATTTAGTTATTCATTTTTTCTGGAAGATCACTTTGCCCTTCTGAGTGTCAGTCTTCCATTTCTTCAATGCAATTGGGAAGAATATGGTGGTTCTGCATTAAAAGATGTTATCGTGGTACTCACGACTTGAATTAGAAATCATGACCATGTTTTTGAAATGCAGAAGTTCCTGTATCTTAGTAACAGTATATTTTTGTAATCAATTTTCTTTATGTTTAGAAAAACATCTTTTCCACAAAAGAACAGCTATTTCTGCTCATTGACTTCACTAAAGCCTTTTAGTATGTGGATCACAACAAACTGTGGGAATTCTTAAGGAGATGGGAAAACCAGGCCCCATTCCCTGTCTCCTAGGAAAGCTGTATAAGTCAAAAAGCAATAGTTAGAACTGGACAAGGAACAACAGACTGGTTCCAAATTAGGAAAGGAGTACCACAAGGCTGTATAGTGTCACCCTGTTTATTTAACTTACATGCACAGTACATCATGTGAATTGCTGGGCTAGATGAAGCACAAGCTGGAATCAAGATTGTCAGGAGAAATATCAATAACCTCAGATATGCAGATGAGCCAAACTTATGGCAGAAAGTGAAGAGGACCTAAAGAGTCTCTTGATGAAAATGAAAGAAGAGAATGAAAAGACTGCTTTAAAACTCAACGTTCAAAAAACGAAGATCATGTCAACTGGTCCCACCACTTTATAGCAAATAGATGGGGAAACAGTGAAAGACTTTATTTTCTTGGGCTGCAAAATCACTGTGGATGGTGACTGCAGCCATGAAATTAAAAAATGCTTTCTCCTTGGAAGAAAAGCTATGAGCAACCTAGACAGCATATTAAAAAGCAGAGATGTTCCTTTGCCAACAAAGGTCTGTCTAGCCAAAGCTATGGTTTTTCCAGTAGTCATGTATGGATGTAAGAGTTAGACCGTAAAGAAAGCTGAGCACTGAAGAACTGACACTTTGAACTGTGGTGTTGGAGAAGACTCTTGAGAGTCCCTTGGACTGCAAGGAGATCAAATCAATCAATCCTAAAGGAAATCAGTCCTGGAAGCACTGATGCTGAAGCTGAAGCTCCAATACTTTGGCCACCTGATGAGAAGAACCATAAACCATAGCTTTGACTATGGTTTGCAAAAGCCATAGCTTTGACTAGACTCAGAACTAACTTTATTCTTCACAACACACTCTATCTTGAAGGGAGATCTTGGTGGAACATTGTTTTTTGTTGCCACAGATACCACTGATAAGCCAAGGGAAAAGAAAGTCAGAGAGTCTCCATGAATAATCCTCTTTTCTCAGATAGTGAAGTGAAAGTCGATCAGTGTATCTGGCTCTTTGTAACCCCATTGATTATACAGTCCATGGAATTCTCTAGGCCAGAAAACTGGATTGAGTAGCCTTTCCCTTCCCCAGGGGATCTTCCCAACCCAGGTATCGAACTCAGGTCTCCCACAGTATAGGCAGATTCTTTACCAATGAGCCATAAGGGAAGCCCTTTCTCAGATAGGAGGCTCAATAATTATCAAGATCAGAGACAATTTTGATATTATATATAAAGTTCTATTATTACAATAAAAAATCAATTAACTTTGTTTATTCGATTTTTCACCCAGTTTACACAGCCTCATTTTCCATGTGTGAAACCAACAAATATCCCTAGAACTGAAGAAGCTCCGATTTTGCATTCTGAGTATGCTGATATACGTCAGTCAATTCTTGATTTAAAATAATTGTAGTTTAAAATAAAAACATAGGAAATGAGTTGCTGAAGTATGTGTAGGGCCCAATTTAATATTATCTAGAAGTACACCCTTTCTCCTAGTGAATAAAAGACAAAAACATACACACTCATGCAGACACAGGGTATCTACAGAAAAGAGAACATAGTTTTAACAGTATATTTATTGCCTGTTTTTCTTGGAGGAGATGAGGCTTCACACAAATTTTTATTTAATGAAAAAAAATACATAAACACACACATGCAAACACAATATTTACTGAGAAGAGAACATAGTTTCAGCAGCATATTTATTGTATATTTCCCTTGGAGAACGTGAGGTTTCACCAAATTTTTACATATGACTGGACTGCATTTTTGGTCATCACAGTAATAATTTTATCTTTCACCATTCTATGTTCTTCTCACAATGCTTATGTTCTATGTTTTCATCATTAAATAACACTATCAATTTAATTTTAATTAGTTTTTTATTAAATAAAAGCTTCCTCATAGACATTTTGTTTGTTAAGGCCATTATGTGATTATTCTGTACTTTTCCATACTGTGTATATATCTGAACTTCTATTTCTTATTTATTTTAAAAAAAAAGCCACAGTCCTAATACCTCGTGAAAATTGGAGCAAAATTCTCAAACTGGGGATATCTCCTTCAAAGAGGAATTCCAGAGTATTATCTTTAGTGAATGTCTTTCCTCTTATGCAATAGCCAAGTCTTGACATCTCTACTCTCTGAATGATACAGATACCCTCTCCCTTCTATGAACTTGTTAACATCATACTTGTACTGTGTTAATATTTGTTGGTTTCAACCAAACTGATTTACAGTAAATGACAAGGTGCAAAAATGAACTCTCATTCATAATGTTCTGTAGCTTATCTTCTTCCATTGCTATGAGTATCAGAAATATACGTTGCCTAGTAAAAAAGAGCGTGGTCCTTGCAAGTGGATAGGAATATAGGTTTTTTTTTTTTTTTTGCAGGAGCAATTTTATTCCTTTATTTGTTTATTTATTTACTTTACACTACTGTATTGGTTTTGCCATACATTGACATGAATCTGCTATGGGTATACATGTGTTCCCCATCCTGAACCCCCCCTCCACACCACTCCCCATCCCATTCCTCTGAGTCATCCCAGTGCACCATCCCCGAGCACCCTGTATAATGCATCGAACCTGGACTGGTGATTCGTTTCACATGTGATAATTTATATGTTTTAATGCCATTCTCCCATATCATCCCATCCTCGCCCTCTCCATAGAGTCCAAAAGATTGTTCTATACATCTGTGTCTCCTTTGCTGGAATATAGGTATATGTCATGACATTTGCAAACTGTGTGACCTGGTCCAATGATTTCATCCTTCTTGTCCCTTATTTTTCTCTGTTTTGAAAATAAGACATAATGATATCTAAATTGCAGTTTTCTGTGAGTACTAAATGACAACATAAATACAAAATCCTTACAGTAGTGTCTTAAATACACTATACACTCAATATTAGCTACTATTAACTTTTGAACTGAAAGTAGTTTAGTATATACTGTGTTTTTCTCAGTATATGCAATTGGGTTTTACTTTGGCTTATAGTCACAGCTAGTCATGACCCTCCCATTCCCCTTGTCAAGAACCAATTGAAGTTTAATAAGTAAATTATCACTCTCCAGGAGGTGAAACTATAATATCAATAAAACACAAGTGAAAGCTCAATGAATGCCTCTAGATAAAGAAGTTTCACTTTATTTGAAAGAAAGGCATTATTCTTATGCTTGATATCATGACATGTAAGTATAAAGTATGGAACCCTGTCAGCCATCTTATTGATGATTGATTAAGCCAGTTCTCCTGTACACCGTGCAACTTAACTTTCAAGTATGTGATCTGATTGATTTTTATATCATAAGCCTGTTTTTGCTTGGGTTTTCTCTCATTTGTCATCAAATGAAAACTGTCACAGATTTTCTTCCAAAACATAAATGCACAGAGTGTATATGAATGTGTGTATACATTGGTGCTGTCAGTTGCAATAAACAAAAGTAGAAAACAGATTTGAAGACAGAAAGTGTTGCCTTACAACAGATAACTGGAAAAGTCTCTCGCTGAGTCAGTAATCTGTTGTCGTTCTGTCCAGGGTCTAGGTTGACTTCCTTTATTCTCTGCTCTCTCCTCTCCATGTGCCCCCTTCATTCTTATGACAGTAGCAGGAGAGTTGTGGTAATTCTGTGCTTCATTTTTATACACAGTAAAGTACAGCAGAACATAATAAACTTTCTTTCATCAGTTCTTTTTTTCCAGTTTTATTGAGAAACAACTGACATACTTAAACATGTATTAGTTTAAGTTGTACAACATACTTATTTGACTTACATACATCATAAAACTATCACCACAATAGGTTCAGTTAACATCTATCATATCATACAGATAGGATAAAAAGAAAAGAAAAAAATTGTGATGAGAACTCTTAGGATCTAATCTCTTGGTAATTTTCTTATATATAACACAGCAGTGTCAGCTATAGTCATCATGTTGTACATGACATACCTCTCACTTATTTATCTGACAACTGAATTTTGTACTTTTTGGTCTCTTCTTTTAATTCCCCACCCCCATTCCATATCTTTTTTCACCACAAATCTGCTCTCTTTCTCAATGAGTTTAGCAAGTTTTTTTTTCTACTTTGGTTTTTATTTTTTTAGATTACACATATAAATGAGATCATACAGTATTTGTCTTTCTCTGACTTATTTCATTTAGCATAATGCCTTCAAGTTCCATTCATGTTTGTGTAAATGCTAAGATTTCCTTATTTTATGGCTGAATAATGTATATATATATCATGATGTATATTATATATGTATTTATATGTGAATATAATGTATATTTTGTATGTATTGTATCTGTAAATATGTGTGTGTGTATACCCAACTTCTTATCCATTCATCTATTGATGGACACTTCAGTTGTTTCCATGTCTTAGCTATTAAAAACATGCTGCTATGAACATGGAAGTACAGCTTTTCATGTTACTGGTTTTGTTTCCTTTGGATATATTCCCAGAAGTAGAATTGCTGAATCATATGGTAGTCTTGATTTTAATTTTTTCAAGAACTTCCATACAGATTTTATATAACAATTTATAGTTCCATCAACAGGGCACAAGTGTTATCTCTTCTCCACTTTCAGGCTGATACTTGTTATCTATCTTTTTGATGATTATTTTGACTCTGTCTTGGCATCAGGCAAGTATTCCACAAAAAAACCTATTTTAGCTTCCCTAGGTGTTTTATCAGACACTATGCTTCCCTACTGGCTCAGCAGTAAAGAAACTGCCTGCAATGCAGGAGACCCAGATTTGATCCCTGGGTCAGGAAGATCCTCTGGAGGAGGGCATGGCAACCCACTCTTGCCTAGAGAATCCCGTGGACAGAGGAGCCTGGCAGACTACAGTCCATAAGGTTGCATAGAATTGGACATGACTGAAGAGACTAAGCATCAGCAGCAGAAACTTAAAGGAAATACTGTGAAGTAAAGTGGAAGTCACTCAGTCGTGTCCAACTCTTTGTGATCCTATGGAATATAGAGTTCATGCAATTCTCGAGGCCACAATACTGGAGTGGGTGCTTAACTTAAACCTTAGTTGCTAAACACTTGTGAGAGAATGGAGGATAGAATCACCTTTAAAACAAATGAAGTCTGCTTCATAAAGATAAGGTCAACTTCCTTTCAAGCATAATGGATGTTTACCTAGCTGAGAGTTGGATAACTGAAAGAAATAGTGTTTCAATCAGAAAAGGACAAATAGATCAGCAGTCAACAATTTTTGACTAGAGTATTTCTATTATTTTTTTAATCTATGATTTCCCCTAAAAATTCAAAGAATTTTGAGTTACCCATGTAGCAGAGGTCAACCAATTGATATTCTTGGAAAAGGATACATAATTCTTAAGTTCAACTTTGAGACATTACCTACCTACCCATCACCTTCTCATTGTAAATACCATAATACATTCCTTCTGGTAGAGTGATCAAAATAATTCTTAGCATTGTTTACTATGCTCTAATCACTCTTCTGAGCAACACATATTAACTCTTTTAATCCTCATAATTACCTGTTACATGTTACTATTATCCCTATTTCACAGATGAGTTAACTTGGACATAGAGAGATTAAGTGACTTGCCCAGTCTCACACTAAGTAGATAATTGGGCCAGGATTTGAATCTAGGCATTCTGGCTTCAGAGATAATAATCTTTACTATTGTGGAGTCTGCCTCTTTGTGTTCCTAGCTCATAAAATTCAATTCAAGCTTTCTTAAATGTGCACTGATCTTATATTAATTATTCTGACTCCACCCATCCAAGCTTGCAAGCATGATTCAATATGTTCCTGAATATGTCTATGCAACCATTGAAAGTATGAACAGAAGAAGAAGGTCAATAAAGAAAAAGTTTAATTATATATTGAGTTATAATCATTTCTTTAAATAGAGTCATCAATTTGTATTGCAATGACTTAGGGTTTAGGCAAAAAATATACTTGGAAATTTTCACTAAAAAAGCATGGCATATTACTAGCTATAGCGATATACATCTGTGTCTAACATCTGGTTGCATTAATTTATTTTTTCCTTCTTAGATAAATAAAAAAATCAAGAGAATTTTATATTTTTATATTTTTTATAACCAAGAAAATCTTGAATCATTTAAAAATAAATTGAGAAAGTGAGAATTAAATTATGTCTGTCTTAGTAGTTTTAACTCAAATATTGACTTAGTAAATATTAATTACCTTAAAATTACAATGTTAATTAAGATGTAGTCACTTGATAATTATAAACAACGGAAGCAACACCTCAAATATATGGAAAAATATAATAAATTCAATATAAAAAATCCACAAAGATAAAATCCAACCCCCAATAATACATCAGCAAGACATGAGTCTATCAAAATCTGGGCATCAAATTTCTAGAGCAGTATGACCAGCATCAGTATAATTAAATAAGCATGACAGAATGGCTTCACCATCAAAGAGTTTGGTGACTGATGTTGAGGTGGTTTTAATTATGATTCTGCTCTTCTGGAAAATGCACATTTAGGGAACTACTTATCATCACGTGTACAACAAGCTGCCTGATTTGTGCATTTTTAATTTATTCAGTGAAATGAATTAAATGCTTACCAGGCATATGGGTATGCAGCACTGAAGAAAACAGAACACTGTCATAAAATTATAGAAGAGGAGAATGATTTGAAAAAACAGAAACATAATCCAGTAATGGAGTGGAGCCAATGACAGCTGGAACAGACCACTGGTAAAGAAAAGAATCTGGTACATAACGAGAAAAATGGAATAATCTCCTTTGAAAAAGGATTTTGAGAAGCACATGAGTCTGAGTCAGAGCCGCAGAAGTAATCCATCTAAGACAAGACCATAGCCAGATAGCAAGATATTTTTATGTCTAAACATTCATTTTTTGCTATCCTAGCTGCTGCAAGAAATTGCATCCTCAACATTCTTACTTCCCTTTTCTTTTCTTTCAACCAATCCTTCACTGTTTACTCACAAACCCAATTATGTAAATACAGTAACTTGACATTTAAATAGCAAACATAAAGAGAAAAGAATAAATATATAAAAGATTTGGTCAACAAGAGTTAAGAAATCATTTATTTACCACTATACATCTAAATTACCAGGCTCAGACCCTGGTAGTATAATCCATCCCAACAATAACAGAGTGACTCAGATTTTTCATCTAGCCCCCTAAATTATCATGTTGTTCTGGGAGAATGAGTAAGGGCCTTTGCCTAGTCATTTAATTGTACAGTATAAGTAAAGGAGCCATGGAGCTTTAGTACTCTCATCCAAATATTATTGGGTTGAGTTTTCCAAGGTAAAATACAGAGACGTTCATGTCTCACATTTTTTTCTTCATTAATGTCATGGCAGTCTGAACTTGGGTTGGAAAAGAATTTCCAGACAGAGTAATGCAGAAAGGAGTGAGTTTACCAAGAACAAAGAGCATAGAAAATGAGGGCACTGCTAACGCAGCCCTGACAGAATGGGGAGAATCAAAGGAACACTATCTGAATAGCAGGTCAGCTCAAGAGAGAGCTGATGCTTTTCAGGGGTTAGTAGTTAATTTTTATAGATTCATGATGAAGACAATTTCTGCTGTAAGGATGGCACTAGGTGATTGGTTAGGGCACTATTGGGTGAGAATTACTGGGTTGGGCATTTTTGCCTAATTTGGGGCCAGGAAGCTGGCTGGTAAGGTCAGGGGGGCTTTTGGTAATGGTCGCAACGAAGCTCAGTCAGTTCCAGAGGCAACCTTGGTTCCGGGGTCCATTTCTGTGGCCTTGGTGTAAGGCCTTGCACCTATGATCTTAGGATAGGACTCCACAATTAATGCTTCCTGTTTTCTTATTGCTTTGCTAATTAAAAATTGGAGACATTCACAAAATTTTGAAGTCTTATCTGAAGATGCCAAGAAGAAAAAGAAAAACATGAAAGTGTTCTCTTCCCTGAGCAAATTTTTCTTTATTGTAATGGTTGAAAAGAGTAGCCCAGATGCCTCTTTCTATATGTAAAGTGAGTCTTGCACATCAATATGCCTCACACATTTGCACAGATTTCAGTCAGTTTAGTTGATCAGTCATATCCAACTCCTTGAGACCCCATGGACTGCAGCATGCCAGGCTTCCCTGTCCATCACCAACTCCTGGAGCTTGCTCAGATTCATGCCCAGTGAGTTGGTGATGCCATCCAACCATCTGATTCTTGATCATCCTCTTCTCTTGCTTTCAATCTTTCCCAGCATCAGGGTCTTTTCCAATGAGTCAGTTCTTCGCATCAGGTGCTCAAAGTACTGGCATTTCAGCATCAACATCAGTCCTTCCAAAGAATATTTAGGACTGCTTTCGTTGAGGATGAATTGGTTGGATCTCCTTGCAGTCCAAGGGACTCTCAAGAGTCTTCTCCAACACCATAGCTCCAAAACATCAATTCTTTGGCACTCAGCTTTCTTTATAGTCTAATTCTCACACCCATACATGACTACTGGAAAAACCATAGCTTTGACTAGATGGACCTTTGTTGGCAAAATAATGTCTCTGCTTTTTAATATGCCATCTAGGTTGGTCAAAGCATTTCTTCCAAGGAGGAAGCATCTTTTAATCTCATGGCTGCAGTCACCATCTGCAGTGATTTTGGAGCCCCCCCAAAATAAAGTCTTTATTGTTTCCATTGTCTCCCCATCTAATTGCCATGAAGTGATGGGACCGGATGCCATAATCTTAGTTAGATTTCAGTTACCCTCAAATTCAAGAAAGAGGTGAGACCCAGAGACAGACTGCAAAGAAACCTTACCTCATTTACCTGTACTGACAGCATTGCTGTTGCTGTTGAGCTGCTGAGTCATGTCTGACTCTTTGTAACTCCATGAACTGCTGCACACCAGGCTTAACACTGATTCATTGATAAATGAATGACCATATATCACCAAATATTTAAGATAAGATCAAGTAAGATAAGGGACTTCCCTGGTGGCTCAGCTGGTAAAGAATCTGCCTGCTATGCAGATGATCTTGGTTTGATTCCTGGGTTGGGAAGATCTTCTGAAGAAGGGATAAGCTAATCACTCCAGTATTCTTGGGCTTCCCTGGTGGCTCACATGGTGAAGAATCTGCCTGCAATGAGGAAGACCTGGGTTCGATCCCTGGGTTGAGAAGAGCCCCAGGGAGAAGGGCATGGCAACCCACTCCAGTACTCTTGCCTGGAGAATCCCCATGGACAGAGCTGCTGGTGGGCTATATATAGTCCATATGGTTGCAAAGAGTTGGATATAACTGAGCAAAACAGCACAGCACAGCAAGTTAAGATCAAGAAATTGATTTAAGAAAAGTTATTTTAAGAAATAAAAAAGAAATTTTAAATATAAATCTATAATAGGATCAAAGAAATACAGCATCAGTTAAAGAAGACTGGACACCTATAAACTGAAGCAATTAAGAGATCAGAAATAAGTTCATTGGAATTAACTGCAATTGCAATATTTAAACTAAATAGAAAAATAATAGAATAAACGTTGATGATTACATTAGTCCTATGGAAGACAAATTTAAAGATATATCCTAGAACATACAGCAAACTGATTTAAGACCAAGGAAGAATTCCATAGGGAAAAAAAAGAGAGACAATGGAGGGGAAGGGTGAATTTCAGGGAACCGTAGATCATTTTTATTATGGTCATGAACATTTCCTCCTCTGTCTTCCAAAGTATACATCTCTGCCTCATCAGACACAGTAACCTGCATGCGTGCTCAACCACTCAGTTGTGTCCGACTCTTTTGTGACCTCGTGGACTATAGCTGGCACACCAGGCTCCTCTGTCCATGGAATTTTCCAGGTAAGAATATTGGAGCAAGTTGCCATTTTCTCCAAGGGATCTTCCTGATCCAGGGATCGAACTCTCATCTCTTGTCTCCTGAATTGGCAGGCGAATTCTTTACCACTGGGCCACCTGGGAAGGCCAAGCGACTTGCTTTAGCCAATTAACCTTGCAAAAGTCATGTAAGCCATTTCTGAACAGAAGCTTTTAAGTCCAATTTACTTTTCCCTGTCTACTATGAAAGGCTATTTTCTTAGCCTAAGTCCTACAGTGAAAACTCATAGGAGGTTACAAGTTAACAAGACATTTTGTCAGGGCACAATATTCCAGATTTTAATAACATATTTCTCATCATTCTTGTCAGGTGTAACCCTCAATGGATATGTATATAGTGAGTGTGAGAAAATGACATTTTTGTACCACTGTTTTGTGAGAATCTGAAGTTTTGTTGTTGAAAGTAAAGTTTTGTGCTTTATACACAAATTGGATGTTACCACAGCAGAAAACCTCATATATGTGTCACTGGCCTCATGAGCAGCCGAAGGGCATTGAGAAAGCTATTACTCTAGGACGGTGATGGTATGCAGTGATAAAACATTTTAAAACTGTCACCGGCTGTCATTTTGAATGAAGATAATGTACTGACTGAGTTTGTGCCTTTAGTCTGTTGGGAAACAGTGTAGGTTGCTTGCTGTAGGTTGCATTTTAAAAAATTCTACAAGACAGAGACAAACTCAGAAGTAAATTGGCTGGACTGCAAGTAAAATTTAAGGGATACAGAAAATCAAAGATTTTGGATCCTTGTAGGGTTAAAAGTTTAAAAACTCTAAAACATCAAAAGAAAATAGTGGCACTAGTGGTAAAGAACCCACCTGCCAATGCAAGAGAGGTAGGAGATGTGGGTTCAATCCCTGTGTTGGAAAGATCCCTTGGAGAAGGACAAGAGTGTTGGAGAGGGTAGCCATGCCCTTCTCCAGGGGGTCTTCCTGACCCAGGGGTTGCCCCTGGGTCTCCTGCATTGTAGGCAGATTCATTGCCATCTGAGCCAGGAGGGAAGCTCTTATATGCATGTATATCTAAATATATACACATCCTATTTACTCTAAAGGCCTGTGTGAGAAAAGTGCATTTTTCTGATTTTATCATATTTATTCTAAAGAAAACACAATGCTGTTTTAAAACAGTTAAAAGATTAATTAATTACCGTGTTTAGCCACTGGTAAAGCAGTACACAAATATAAGGAAACTACTTTTCTGAAGAGTGAGAGCTCTGCAGAAACTAGAATGATATAAAAGCATCAACCAAGTTACAAAGGAGAGAAAAAGCTACAATTACATGTGTGTCTGAGCTTCTAGATGACTTTTTAAAAACAATGCCCTCGTGGACTCTGTGAATGAGGGTAAGGGTGGGATGATATGGGAGAATGGCATTGAAACATGTTAATTATCATATGTCTAATCAATCGCCAGCCCAGGATTGATGCTCGGGGCTGGTGCATCTGGATTTCCCGGGGGGAGGGAGGAGGGAGGGGTTCCTGGAGGGGGAGCATATGTAAACCCATGGTGATATCATGTCATTGTATGGCAAAACTAATAATAATAAAAAAAAGACTACAAAACAGCTCTTGCAGTCCCAACCTCTGTGTCAGTCCTGGTGATCAACAGGCATTGGCGTGTCTTGCAATGGGATCAGTGTGACAACACAGGGAAGGCGGATCCGACACCATCCAGCCATACTGTAGTATCTAAATGGTCAATCAGAAGTAAGCTCTCTATATATAACTCTGGGTGAAAGTCTTCTTATGGTGCTTTATATGTTGAAATTCCATTGTCAGCTGATAAGAAAATAAATATTTGTTATTTCAAGAGTAAAAAAACAAACAAACAAACAAACAAACAATGCCCTCTTCATCTTTCTTGGTACCTAATACCTAATCTTTGTAGGTGTTAAATAAATGTTCAGGACATTACTAAGTAGATTCTTAGGACTAGATGCCGCTGCATAAACATATCTGCCAGAGAGTGACTTATTAGAAATTTCAAAGCACAAAATTTTGGAAGACATCCACCACTTTGCCAAAATTGGGTTGGATTCCATAATTAAACTATCAGATTAAAAAAGCGATTTTTGAAATAATTATTAGCACATTACTGTGATATAACTATAAAATTCATCTTTTAGTTTTGGTCTCAATTATTGTTATGTCCAATTTTCAATTTAATTTTTATTTTCCCCAAACTTTATAATCTTATTAGTCATTAGTATGTATGCTCACCAATTTGTTTATTTCACAAACATTTATTAAAATCTTTTGTAAATAGTCTAATTATTGCCACAATTACAAAAACTCTTGCTTGCCAGATATTTATATTCTTCACAGGTAAAGAAGTTCTGATATAGATCTTTTTATGCTTCTTTTGAAAATAAAAGATTTTTTACAAAAGAGTAAGTCAAATAGTGATTTTTGATATATTCATAGCACCCAAGATGTATACAATAAGATTAGCTATCTCTTCTTTTATTCATTTATTTTTTAAGTTCTGGTGTCATCCTCATCATACAGATCACATCTGATGACCAGCAGAAAATATAATCAGTCAACTGAATATTGCTGTCTATATAGACAATGGATAAATAATATAAAGAATGGATTAACAAGGTTCTACTCTATAGCACAGGGAAATATACACAATATCCTGTAATAAATTACTCTTGAAAAGAACAAGAAATGTAATAATTATATGTATAACTAAATCACATCACTGAACAGTGGAAAATAACATTGCAAATCAAGTTCACTTCAGTTGCTCAGTCGTGTCCGACTCTTTGCGACCCCATGAATCATAGCATGCCAGTCCTCCCTGTATATCACCAATTCTTGGAGTCTACCAAAACCCATGTTCATCAAGTTGGTGATGCCATCCAGCCATCTCATCCTCTGTTGTCCCCTTCTCCTGTCCCCAATCCTTCCAAGCATTAGGGTCTTTCCCAATGAGTCAACTCTTCACATGAGGTGGCCAAAATATTGGAGTTTCAGCTTCAACATCAGTCCTTCCAATGAACACCCAGGACTAATCTCCTTTAGGATGGACTGGATGGATCTTCTTGCATTCCAAGGGACTCTCAAGAGTCTTCTCCAACACCACAGCTCAAAAGCATCAATTCTTCGGCACCCAGCTTTCTTCACCATCCAACTCTCACATCCATACATGACTACTGGAAAAAATATAGACTTGACTAGATGGACCTTTGTTGGCAAAGTAATGTCTCTGCTTTTATTTTATTTTTTTTAATTTTACATTTTGAAAGAGTTTTATCCTTTTATGGGTCAATGCCTACAGTTATATATTGATAAACACACAGCTTTTCCAAACAACTAAAATACAGTGAAAACCTAGAATTCCTTTAATTATGCTAATATTTTATATGAGTAGTAACTATCATGGTAAAGGATCAAATTGCTTTGATGTGCATTTATTCATCTTTATATGTCCATAAAATTAGAGTATGTATTAATATTCCATGGTTACAAAGAGACTGAAAAACAGAAGTTCTGAGGCCATCCTGTGAATTTCCTGAACTTATCCTGACTTCTCCTGGCTTTGTGCACAGAACTCTGTTGAGATCAGTCTGCACATTATTTATTTTTTTATTTTTTAAAAATTTTCTGGTTTTGCCATACATTGACATGAATCTGCCATGAGTATACATATGTTCCCCTTCCAGAACCCCCCTCCCTCCTCCCTCTCGATTCCCTCTTTCTGGGTCATCTCAGTACACCAGCCCTGAGCATCAGACCTGGGCTGGCAGTTGATTTCACATATGATAATTAACATGTTTCAATGCCGTTCTCCCATATCATCCCACCCTTGCCCTTTCCCATAGAGTCCAAAAAACTGTTCTATACATCTTTGCTTTTAAATATGCTCTCTAGGTTGGTCATAACTTTCCTTCCAAGGAGAAAGTG